>CACVKI010144405.1:3840-22093 GCA_902732785.1 Trichogramma evanescens
CCCCCCCCCCCCGGCCGCGGGTGCGCGATATAGTGTTACGTACTTACTCCGCGCGCCCGTTATGAACTCGCGAGACCAGACGAGACGAGAGAAGTCGTTGTTATATACACGCACGACAGCTATAATGAGTGATTCGAACGACTGGCCAGAAAAGAGGGAGAGGGAGGCTCGAATTTGTTTACATGAATGGTTATTGACTGACCATAGCCCCTCGCAATGGGCTGACTCGATGAAAAAAAAAAATTAATGTTTATTTATGAACAGCGCTTGTTTTGAGAAAGAGCGAATTTTGAAAAGAAGAAATGAAAAAAAAAAAAAAATAACGAGAACATGACGATTGTTAATTAGAACGAGGTAGCTCGAGAATATATATTGCGTATTAAAAAAAAAAAAAAAACTACCAACGCTAACTTTGTCGTTTTTAAGGATTCGCTGCTCTACAAAAAAAATGTGTATCGTGTATATATTTATAACAACTTGTAGTTTGTCGTAGCGGTGTAACAGAAAAAAAAGAGAGAATTACGATAGATCAGACTCGTATTTTGTAAATTCCAAGCTGTTACAGTTTTAGAGACTGACATTTTCATCGAGCTAATTGAAATATTGTAAATTTACAAAAAAATATCGGTTAAACAATCAAAATGAAAAAAAAAAAAAAAAAAATGAAACCATCGGTTAACGAGCGCGCAGCGAATCCATTGGTGCGCTGAGCATACACGACACGGAGGTTTTGCATATCGCTGCTGCCGATAATTTTACGCGTCGAGCTCCCGCCCACACGGTGCCTCGGTGGTAGCGGCTCTCTCTCTCGGTGCGGGGCTCTCTTGGCGCGTCGTCATTGGTCAACGGATTAAGGAGCCGACCACGTGGTCGCCCCGGGGTATATAAAGCCGGGCACGAACGCCGAGCCGCTGCCAGTGGTGTGCTCGGTGCCGCGCCGAATCCATTCGTTTGTTATATATTTTTTTTAACATTGTGTCTCGGTACTTGCACGAAATTCAATTTTTTTTCTCTCTCTCGCCGACGCGACTCGCGGTGGCTGTCGTGACTCGGAAAAAGGAAAGTAAAAAAAAAAAAACATGGTGATGTACGTTACGTATCTGTGCGAGTGTGACTCGGAAGCAAAGTGACGAGTAATTTATTTAATATTAACAAACAAAAAAAGTTGATAATTCGTATATCAATTAAAAAGTCTTGAAATTGAAAATTTAATATTCGACGAACGATATTATGTCCAGCGCTACAACCACCACCACCACCACACGTAGGTACTTGTATGCATATATACATATATCGAATTGGCTCGCTCTCGTATTATGACCAACGAATCGATCAACCTAAGGCTATAACTTATGTATCGTGGCCTACTGCTGAATAATACGTAAATACATATATGCTTGTGTATATTTATGTGTGGGTGCAAGTGAAAAAAAAAACATCGGCGCTTATTAATACACTCGTCGGGGCTCGCGAGTGTCCAGCTCGATTTATTCATCGATACGAACCGATCGTTTTTACATTAACGCGAGGTTGAAAAAATTATCGATACGTATGAACGAAAAAAAGCGCATCGCTTACGTAAGACGTATAGAACACAAAAAAAATATCAATAAGTAATCCATTTCTAGGTCTTGCGTCATAAATAATGAAAAATCCTGCCGCGACGACGTTTTATTATTATTATAATTATAATTATTGTATAGTCGAGTGCGAATGCAAAAAAATGCAGAGATCGTGGGCGACGTTGCACTGCATAAAAATTGAAATATATAGCTCGTTGAAGAGCAAACACCCCTGGGGGAGACAATCGGTATTTGGTAATTGATTGCAAACACGCACGAAATTTTTGAAGATCTATACTCGTGCGGCGAACGAGTTTATTTTTCTCATTTTTCGTTAACGCAATTTTTCATCTGCGTTTGAATTTTCCATCCGCGATTGCGTGCACATAGGTGCGCGAAAGCTCGAGAGTTGCGACTTTTGAAAACTGCTATACAAATAAGTTGTATCGAGCGAATATATTATCCCATGGAATTTATGTAGAGGTGCACGTCTCGTGGGTCAAACTTGCGGGTGAAATCGAAGTCGATGAATTTTGCATTCGTACAATAACGGCAGAAAACCGAGCCGATTTAGCCGCTTTCTTTATTTATGATCCAATAATGTAACGATATGCGACAAACGGCCGAGTGTTTTTTTTTTTTTTTTTGAAAAAAAAGTAAAACATAGATTTTCGATGATCGCTACATCGCACATATACATTTGTATGTACCATACAATACACACACAGACACATCGAAAGTTACAAGGAGTATTGACGTATCTTACGAACGCCGTCTTTACACTCGCGACCGCGCGCCGACTTATATAGCCGACTAGTCCAAGACTCTCTCTCCGCGATACCTACATGTGTGTATTTATAATGAATCCGGTCGTCGAACGACACCTTTTTCGACGTGCACACACATGTATGTATGTGTCGTACGCGAAGAGCCTCGACTTTTATTCATATGCACTCGCGCCGATACCGAGAACGAAGAAGTCGCGACGACGACGCCGCGTTTCAATGCGCGAAAAAGAAAGAGAAAGAAGAAAAAAAGTAATGAAACTTGATAATATCGCGTCGCGGCATATGCCATTCACTCGGTGACTTAACTGGTGCTTGGTGATATTAGAAAAAGAAAGAAAGAAAGAAAGAAAGAAAAAAAGAAAGAAAGAAATAGTTGCTCTACGAGATTTATTCATGAGGTGCGTGTGAAGAGTGAAAAATTATGTTGTCAACTTTGAGGAATTATGAATAATAAAGGGCTGTATGAGCGAACGCGTCGAGTGTTGGGAACGAAAAGTTTATCTTTAAAAAAATCTACTATGATACTGTACGATGATAATAGAATAGCTTGAAATTTTATTGATCAAGAATTTGACGATTTTCAGATCGAAAGGTCGACTGCAACAGCAACGACGGCAGGTCATCAATAACTGCAACGAATAAATGAAAAAAAAAAAAAAAAGAAAACGATGCAAATATCGTTTTTTTGATGGACCCCAGTGCAGCTGCTGGCCACTGCACAAGATTAGACATAAGACTCTTGTGCGTGTGACAGCGGCTATGATGGGGCTTCCTTGATACAGCTTAAAGAGTCAAACGTGTGTCTACATATACGTACTGCACACCCGTTCGCCCCCCTCTACATATGCGAGTGCAGCAGCGGATAGTAGCAAGCGAAGAAATGGGATACTACGCCGAAGAGGCGCACGAACAACAGCACCGCACCAGACACGCGAGTGTCGCGCGATATATGTTGTTTTTTTTTTCCTACTCTGGGTGAAATGCACATCGTGTGTAATAACACGTGATATCGGTGTAGTGTGTATGTATACGGAAGCCAACGGGCGGAAAGGGAAAAATGCACCTATCTCGATGAGTGTGTATGTATGTATCATAGCGAAGTCCCACCGCGGCATTATTGACCGATGCGACGCACGCTTTGTATGCACCCAGGCATATGTATGTAAGAATAAAATGTGCATTTCCGCCTTTTGCCACTTTTGAAATGAAATCGAAGATCGGCGGCACACACACACTCACACGTGTATTTCCGGTTTTGTCTTCGCTCGCTGAACTCGTTGAATGGGATGGATTTATATGAATAGGGTGAAAATTGATACAAAGTTGGTTCAGGTCTATTTTGAATCATTTATTTTTATTAAAAAAAAATAGACGACATAGCCCGCTTAACAGACATTTGTTAAAAATCGATGCAATTCACGATTTCTCTTCGTTGCGCATTCCGAAACTCGTTCGTAAAAAATATCCTCTCTATAAAGCACATAACTATTAATTGTATAATAAACAATTTGAAATTGTAACAAAACAGTTTTATTAGAACGTAAGATTAAGCTTTCTCTTTTTTTTCGGTTTAAACTAAGTAGCGAAAACAACATGTAGCACAAGAAATCAAAATAATAAAAATCAAGACTAAATCGATGTTTTCGTGCACGAAAAAGCATCCGCTTTTTGGTCCCTTTGACACACGTACATCAAAGAAAATTCAATCGACGTCACACTGGATCTATCGTCAAGCTCAATCGTCCGTAACAATTTTTTTCAACCGCTATAAATATAAGATCATTTGTAATTGTATACGAAAATGACAGTTGATGAACATCATTGTTATAATGAATAAACTAAAGATATCTAATTTGTATGAATAAAAATTACATCACTTTTTTTTAAAAATGCAAAACATTAAAATTGCACTTGGATTACATAAACATTTCAAGTGTTAACTCTGTACTTCCTTCTCTCATCTAAAACTAATGCCTGCATTATCAGTTTAAATTATAGTTACAATTAAGTTTATACGAACTGTTTTGAGGAACTAGTTACAATGTATCCCTTGCAAAAGATACATCGATGTAAAGTCAACAGAAACATTTTTTATACTATTTTAACAAGTACATCATAAATATTCTAAACTTGAATTATATTCTCAGAAATATAAAAATATGCTTCATACAAAATATCATTCAATCATCTTGATAACCCACTCATTCAAACCAACTTTTATAATAAGTAATATATTTTCTATATGAGTCAACTCGTTGCAACTCCTTTGGTCAGTTATTATTTTTTTTTTTTTTTTTTACTTTTCAAGTCTTAATATCACGTAATTAAGGCAAAACATCAGACATCAGGCAACGTATCGGGGTCAATTTGAACAGCGAAACATTGAACGTGTTTACAATTTCTACCGTCGTTATCGCACAAAATACTCTCGTCTAGCCGAGTATGATGGGTCTCGAATTTATCCGGCAAATCAGTGATTCCAATGCACCACGTCGCAGTGTCATCGTTTTTCAAGCCTATGAGGAAAAAAAAATGAATAAATAAATAAAATACATTTTCGCTCCCAGAGCCCCACTTCAAAGGTATCGGAAACCTATTATGGTCATGCCAAATGAGAAAAATTGGCTTAGAAAAGAAAGCGATTAACCCAATAAACCGTCTACAGTCGTGCGAGAATGCACGCGCGGACACGGGACAGCGAGACAACACCGCATGCAAATGTAAATCGGAGAGAAATGTTAATGACAGGTTAATACCCGACACCAGAGACCAAGTACATAGGATAAATGTAAACTGCCGATTGTGTGAAGAAATGCAAAACAATCGTTACGTGGCTCGCGTCAGTAGTAGCCACCGAAATCACCTGTTTTAATTTGGATCAATCTCTGCTGGCAGGCGATCGTCTGAAGTATCGTCAGAGCTCGGCCGTCCATGGCGTCCGGCTCCACGCGCAGCGTCTGCTTCAGATGGTAAATCGCGCCCGAATAGTTTCCCTTCAGATGCAGCAACGTCCCGTACATGAAGTTGGTCATCGGCTGTGCAATTAAAATCGATCGGATATTTGAATAATTGATCGCGTTTGAAAAATTGATCGTTTCGTACCTCGACGGGATTGGTCTTGTACGCCTCTTGCGTGGCGGACAGCGCGTTGTCGACGAGGCTGAATTTGTGACTAATCGAGGCTACGCTAACGAGGGGAACGTCTTTGAATTTGTCAGGTACGGTATCGAGGGCCAGCTGAAGGCAGTCTAGGGCGTTGCGAGGTTTCCCGACGACACGCCAGTACAGCGAGGCGAGCATCGATAATACCCACGGCGCAGCGACTTTCTGCAACAGGAGTCATTGAACTTTTTACAATGCTGCTTCTATTTATAAAAGTGTACTTGTCAAATTGAACAAACAGTCGTTACAATAAATGAATGATTTTATGCAATAGTAAATTAAAAATGGCACATGTTGATACTTACGGAATTAGTCGCAGTTATAATGCGCTGACCGATCTCGGATAGCTCGGAATTTTCCACTAAAGCAGTGAGATGAGGAGCTAAACTCGAGTCAGGCAGATTATTGTAGCCCGTTGTAGCTTTAATCAATTCGGCTGGAATATACTTTGGATTGAACGGTTTTGATCCCTTACAAATTGGTGGATACCAGGGCAGTGGATGCTCCTTTACAGAACTCATTCCGATCAATTCATTTACGAATAAGTAAGTCCTGTACAATTAATTGCAAATCAGCGGTCAGATGTGAGAAAAATAAATAAATCAATAATAAAGATAAAAACTTACACAAAGCCCTTATTTTCTGGTGGTAAGTAAACTGGGATATATTGTTTCACGTCGGTAAAAGGCATCATGTTTTCGCATAATGAATTTTTGGGCCAATTGGTCTGTTCAAATTCGTGAACGGACCTTTTTATTTCTAAATTATGGTATTTAGGCCTGTCAGTTGGATCCATAAATACCGAAGAAACTTTTGAATAATCTGGTAGTTGAATTAAATGTTCATATATATCTAAAAAAAAAAGACGTGCATTAATTTATATTCAAACACAATCATTTCCGGAAAACAGCATAACGTAGAAAATAATTTACCCTCGCTTGTTTTTGACTTGGTCATACGTTCCCGTATTTCTTTGGCTCGATTTTCGAAATTTTTCAATACTTGAAGGTCCATCTGCAATTTTTGGGCAAACACTTGCCTCTCTGACACAACATCGCAAGAAAGTATTGATTGATCTTCGCCCCTTTGCATACAAGATTGACCTCTCGTTGATAACAAAGAGTCAAACTCATCATCTAGAATACCTTCTGGGGTAGTCAAAAATGGCATTTGTTTCAAATCTTCCCATAAAATTTTTTCTTGAAAACTTAATAACTCAGTCTGTTCACTGTGATAAGCTCGAAGCTCTGCCAATATATCCAGTAATTGTCTAAAATATTAAAAATTAGTCATAACAAATTTGTATCAGTTTCGATCAAGTAAAATAAAGATGAAACATACTGATGTAAAGCACTCAATAAATTTTCCAATTTTAAATTACAACGGATTTGATGCTTAGCCCCTCTCGCAACGTCGAGACGAGGGTTTAGTTTCAGAGCATTGTCATAGCATTCAATTGATTTATTATATTCTCCTAAATGTGCATAGACGTTTGCAAGAGCCAAGTGATGTAGACTTTCAGTTGGCATGTAATCTATGGCTGTATTTAAAACAGTTACAGCATCTGTTGAATAATTTGTAGCATGTAAAATTCCTCCTACACTTAATAAAGGTATATCTCTGTACAACCTAAAAAAAATGAGCATTATTTTTATTAACAAAAGTAAAATATACTAAATTGAAGTCTAACATGTTTTCAATATCTTAAAATGATAATATACCTAGGAGCTTTCACAACTGCTCTTCTTGCACATTCTATAGCATTGTAAGCATCCCCCTTTATCCTCCAATAAATACTAGCTAAGTTTAAATGTAGCCAAGAAGTTTTGTTTTGTTTCAATCCATGAGCAATTTTACTTCCTAGATCTTCTAATTCCATAAAAGGTGGTATGTACTTCATGAGACTTTTTTCTGGCTTTTGAGTAAGTTCCCTTCTATCACGCATACCCTAAAAGAAAAAGTAATAAAACAGTTGGTAATTAGAAATCTGGTTTACTTTTTGTTAATCTGATACACAATAAAGATAAGATATACATTACTTTTAAATGTTCAAAAGTGAGCATATGGAAATTCAACGGGAAAGTTTCTGTACAGTTTGGATCCATTGTTTTCCTATCTATAGGCATTTCTTCTAAACCAAAATCCTCGTTTCTGAAAGAATAAAATATTATTTTCTAATTTTATAGTTGTCAATGATTAATTGACTCGAACTAGAATCTTACTTTATTCCATCTCGAAAGCCACCATCCATAACAATGCTCTGATGCATATCTAAATCAACATCATATTTTTCTGTCATTTTACAATCGTGATCAGTCTTATGCAGTCCATTTTCCACCTCGGATGCAGAATGTAGCCCTCTAAATAGTTTATGGATCATTGCCTTTCTTTCTTTCATGGTTCTCAAGAGCTCGTTGACAGAATCTTGCTTGTTTGCTTGATCCAAAAATGTTATAAGATCATAGGACTCTCTATTTCTTTGAAATTTTGAAATTCCCTGTCAACAAAAAGAATAATCAATTTTCAAACGTAAAAATTATTTCTAGTTAAACAGGATAGGCATATGATAGATTAATTTTCAAGGGTTTTAAGAATGAACATAATGGGACTGTAGACAGTAGACACTTTGTTATCAATTCGATAACCTCGAATTGTTTTAACAACAAGTAAAGTTAAGACAAGCATTTGCAGGTCCCATTTCATATTGTAAAAGAACAATGACAGGTGTCAATAAAAATGCAAATGTCTACAGTTAATCGTGCGAAACGACAATGGAAACAATATGACACTCGAGTTACTCACCATAGATCGGATTAGTCCACCGTCTGTCACGACCCAGTGACTCGATCCTGGTACGTTGATGATATTTTCAAAAAATACCATCAACAGTATGGAAAACTGCATAAACCGATGCATCGTGGTGCAGTTGTGTATTATAATATATTTATTATCGAGATCAATGACGGTTTATCGATATCAATGTATCGATCATCCATGAGCCGGCAGCAACGATGGGTTCTCGCACGATGCAACGACCGAAAGCGACGTTACCACGACACGAGGTGGTATAGGAGCTCGTTAGCGAGCATTCACTTTGTGTGCAATTAATAAGATGCGGTCGGAATGATTCAAAAACAAAAGTAGCGCACACGTGGGTGAGATGCTGTTTGCAGGTTCTGTCCTCTCTGTCTTGGCCTCTTGAATCGAGTCACTCATCGCGTGATCGTTTTCTCGGACGCATGGCGAACTGTTGCACGCAAGAAAACTGTATAAGCTGCATAAGTATCGTCGTCGTCGTCGTCGTCGTCGTCGATGCACGTCCCATTGTTATCGCGCCTATCACGTTTTACACTCTTATCCTCCGACGTGCGCCGTTTATTTATCAATCGCGACGCGAATAATAATTTGCGACTGTCGGCGCGAGACGACACGATATTATACTTTTGACAGTTGTCGAGGAGAGCCGATACATTTCCCAATTTTTCGATACTCCTGTAGCTTTCGAACGAGAAGTGCAGTGCACGATCGCGAACTTTCTGCTACGAAACAACAACAGCCTGCTTGTCGTCGTCGTCGTCGTCGTCGTCTACTGCTGCAGCACTGCCACCAACCATTGTCCCATTAACTTACTATGTATAGCTATACTTGTTCCCTTTTTTGCACGCTCGCTCGCTGAGAGATGATCACGCGACTTCGGTTCGCGCGCGCGCGAGATTGCGAATTGCGTTATCGGCTCTTTCGACTAATTGCATATACGGCTTTAGGCTTCTTTTTTTATGCATCGACTCGTTACCTTTTTTTACTCACGATTGCACTATCTTAATCATGAAAAATGTATGAGTCATTTTTCAAAAGTATCAAGAAATTAATAAGAATTCCTCAGACTGATCTCATTTTTAATTACTTATTAATTATTAAAAAATTGATGAGTTTTATTATAATTTTTCCAATGAAATTTATCAATTAAACTCAATGAATATATGGTTATTAATTGCTTCATTTTTTTTAATATCTTAACTTAATAATTTAATAATGCTCCGTTTTTGAATATCAACGCATGCGTGCGCGGGCGCGCGATCCTGCTCGGACCACTGCAACAGCAGCCTGAGCCGAGCCGACCGGTGCAGAGCCATCTGACGCTTATACGGCGGCGCTATAGACACAAAATTGAGCGACTCCGGCCTCGCGCGAGAGTCCGTTGTGCGTGCCTGATCCGCCGCATCATAAGAGAACTTCTGACGATTGACTTACCCCAGAGAAAATAATTAGACTTAAGGCTTTGTTATTAACGAGCGTGCTAGTACTCATTCGACACCTCATCTGGCTGCAATCATGGGCGAAGACTTCAACGGAGGTGGGTCGCGTTTTTCAACAACGATGCACCATTTTTTTTGTTTGACATTGCTTTTGTAACGATTTGTAAATCCACGACGACAATGGCGGCTCGATGGCTGTTAGGCTTGTGCGTGTGTGTGCGTGTGTGTGTGTTATTAAACCGTGAAAACAGAATTCTAGGTTAAATGCCTCGCGAAGCTAAACAACCTTTTTTACTTATTTAGTTTTTGAAATTCGTTGAATAACTGTTGATCAGGCTGTTAATTTTTGATTGATTTCTTGGTTACCATTGGTGCTTTATATTTGTGTATTTTTGTACAATTTCATAACAATCCTTGTGCTTGGTGAATAATTTAGTTTGATATTTATTGTTTGGAGTCCTTGCTATGCACAACATATACAAAAATATATTGTTGTTAATTATTATTTTAATAATAAATATTTATCTATCTTGCAGACCGTGATCGTAAGGAACACAGAGAAAGAGACCGTGGAGAGAAAGACAGAGACAGGGGAGAACGAGACAGGGATCATGGTGACAGAGACAGAGATAGACGACACAGATCAAGAAGTAGAGATCGCAGGAAACGCTCCCGTTCAAGGAGTAGAGACCGTAGAGACCGCAAACGCAGTAGTTCCCCCAAAAAGGGAAGTTCTTCCAGAGGCTCTAGACGTAGAAAGCCTTCGCTCTATTGGGATGTCCCTCCTCCTGGCTTCGAGCATATTACGCCACTACAGGTTTGTGAATAACTATGACTTTTATCAAAGCCATCGTGGGTCTTACTAATTGTTGTACATGTTTCATTTTTTAGTATAAAGCCATGCAGGCTGCTGGACAAATTCCTGCAAATATTGTTGCAGACACTCCACAAGCTGCTGTTCCTGTTGTAGGGTCAACTATTACTCGACAAGCTAGACGTTTGTATGTTGGAAATATTCCTTTTGGAGTTACAGAAGAAGAAATGATGGAGTTTTTCAATCAACAAATGCATTTATCTGGCTTGGCTCAAGCTGCTGGTAACCCAGTATTAGCTTGCCAAATAAACCTTGACAAAAATTTCGCTTTCTTAGAGGTGAGGTTTATTAAAAATTATAATTATGACAAAAATTCAATAATTTTGTTGCACAAATTAACATCTCATAGCTGTTTCAGAATAAGAAAATTTTAAATTTATTTCAATATTTCAGTTCCGTTCCATTGATGAAACAACTCAAGCAATGGCCTTTGACGGTATAAACTTTAAAGGACAGAGTTTAAAAATTAGAAGACCACATGATTATCAACCAATGCCAGGAATGACAGACAATCCAAGCATGAATGTTCCAGGTAACTGTCATTTTAAAAACTGAAATTAATTTTTTATCATGGTAACTAATTATTCTCTTTTTACAGATTCACCACACAAAATCTTTATTGGTGGTTTACCTAACTACTTAAGTGAAGATCAGGTATGTAAGATGTTTATTTTTGCAACTATCACACACCAGATAATATTGATTTCATTTATTTCTGTAAAATCACTGATTTCAACCACAGTAATCTTTGATGTACACTAATACATGAAATAATGTTATGTGTATTGATAGAAGTGTGTGCGATAGTTATCGTTTACACCCTTATCAAACAAGGGCCTGATTATTTTAAAAACATGTACATGTATACAAAATCCAAATATCTAGCTATTTAGCTTGCTGGTATTGGTTCAAGGTGCTAAGTAATTTCTTTGTTCATCGAGGTATGTATGAGTTTTTCCCAGGTGTCAGCGTTGAGTAGGATTCTATCTATTTTAGCAATAATAGCTAATTGTTCTTCAATTTTGAAAATCGCTATTTTGCGACAAAAATTTAGGTGTTTTTATTAGAGATTGTTGCTAGGAATCGAATTCATGGTGTTCACTGTTATTTTTGTGACTAATTTTTCAGGATATTTAAAATTTTTTCAAGTCAATCATTTTCCAAAAGTCTCAAATTATCATGACAATTTTCGTCACATTTCATGGATATAAATTATTTGACAACTTTTTAAAGAATATGGTAAATTATATTTAAAAAAGTCAATGAAAACATCAAATACTCTTACGAACACCATGAAAGTGAGTGAATGTCGTTACAGCTTTCTTAAACAGCACGGCTCAGCGACAAAGAAGAAACTATTATTTTCAGCCTTTTTTTAGGCACGCTGTCGATTGGTCCCTAGTGGTGTGTATATTTACAGAGGAATCCATATATTTCGGGGGAGACGGGTGTAAATTGGATTTGATTTGCTTAAATCTTTTTATTTTTATTATTTTCATCTTATTATTGAATAGTAATTCAATACATTAATTACTTATTTAAAAAATCAAAATTTAATTTGATTAAATATTTATGTTAAATATCAAGCAAATGTAGTATCTTGTAACTGCGAAAAATTGATGCGATTGTTCAATCTATGATAAGGTGACCATACCCGGGGTTAAATCACTTAAGCTTAATTTTTTCTTCCAAATTATCTCGGTCTCCCCTGCATCCAGAAATTCTATTTTAGGGAGGAAACGGAACCCATAATTTTCAAAATAAATGATTTTCACTATGAAAAAGCAATCAAGTCTTTAGTAGATCAAACACATAATCTCTATGCAGTTCGCAAAAACGTCAAACGCACTGCTGGAGATCCGGGCCGAAGAATCGAAACTATTTTTTATCATTTAGGTATTTTGGGTTATCCTGCGTACGGCACTCGATGGTTCTTCAGGTTTAAAAAAAATAAAAAAGACATCGAAATTTTTTAGGAACGCCAAGAGTGACAGTGTTATGCTTCCCTTTTTTGCAGCAAATTTTCTTTTCAGGCAAAATTTTTTCAGGCTTTATCTTCGAGTATATGCCTTGATATTTTCATGTTTCACAGGCTTTAATGAAAAAGAAAAAAAAAACAAAAAAACAGACAAAAGCAAAAAAAAAAAAGCAATACGTCCTTTTTCAGTAAAATCATCTTTCAGAAAAGAAAAAGTTTTCAACGAGAAAACCGATATCTTCAACCAGTGTAAAGATCACAACTTTAAAACAAAACAAAACAAAAAATTGAACTATGTGATGCACTTTCAGTAAAATGTATCTTTCCCTTTTCTGTCCCCCTATTTTCATAGCTTAGAGTCGCGCCGATCGAACAAATTTGCTTTCTACTTCTACTACTACTACTACCACCAGTAATGCACATGACAAAAATCCACAATGCCTGGAGAGAGGCTTACGCAGTCCCTCGAGGCAAGTACTAGTTACAACACAGTTCACACTCCAGTTTCCTCACTCGAGATAATATCTTTTATATCGACGAGAGAAAAAAAAGCTAAGATTGCATTATCACACTTTAACCGAAAAGCCAATAAAAATAAAAATAAAAAGAAAAAAGAAACAACCGACAAAGCGTTCGCGAGAGTTAAAGTCCATCGAGCGAATCGTACGATGCGTGCAAACACTTTTTTCACTGCGAGCGATCGTGGAAAGATTTTCCTTGACCGTAGAAATTTCACGCGTGCTCGTACACGACGACGAAAACCTTCGTGCTTATGATTAATTTAGCTCTAGCGACATGTCAGATCTGAAAAATGCATAAAACTTTGCATCGTTGTTGGATCGAAAAGAGAGAATAAAGTACCTTGACGAAATTTCAACAGCTAAGAATGATGAAGCAGGTGTAAAAAAAATTAGAGTTAACACTAACAAAAAAAAGGGGATGATAATAAAGTCCATGTTTCGAAAGCTTTGGGTCTTGAAAGTTTCGTTGAGTTCTGAAAAATTACATGAAATGATTTTTGGTTCAGTTTGTAATGATTTTTGTCAAAATCGAAATCATCATCTTTTAACAATGGTTCAAAGCGACGAAACATGGGGGGATGCTGAGAATAGAGTTGAAATTGTTCAAATATTTTAAAAGTATTGCAATTCGGTGGTGAAATATGCACGAACTATTTTGATTTTGAAAAATTACTTTATTGCTGGGTAAGTTTGTGACACCAGTTGTACGTAATATTTTTCCAAATAGCTAGGTAATATTTAATTAAGAAACATCTTCTCTTATTAATTTACTCAAAGCTTTTGGTATTGATAAATTGCGTTACAAAATCTTAGTCAATCAAACTTACCACACTTCAGGATAAAGCATTCAAATGAGACAATAGTATATTACTGCCCTAGGCCGCGAAAAACAGAAAAGTCCAAGAGTACGTGTAATTAGTGGCCGAGGCTGATAAACACGTGCTCTGGGGCTTTCTTTTTTCGCGGCATAGGCCTGTCTACTATTTTTCATACACAGTGGCTCGAAAATCGCTCATCCCGTTTTATGCAGCGGCCGGGAAGTAGTCACTTTCGGGCCGCTGGTATGAAAAATAAATTGAATCAATCGTAATTTCCATTTGTATCGAAAAGCTCTATTCTCAGTAAATCTTACGTCAAATTTACGAACTCCGACTCGTGATTAACCCATTTTCTTCTTTTTTTTTTATTTACATAGGTTAAGGAGCTGCTAATGAGTTTTGGTCAACTGCGAGCATTCAATCTGGTGAAAGACTCGGCTACCGGTCTGTCCAAGGGCTACGCGTTCTGCGAGTACATCGACGTGTCGATGACGGATCAAGCGATAGCTGGGCTCAACGGTATGCAGCTTGGTGATAAGAAGCTGATCGTGCAGCGCGCCAGCGTGGGTGCCAAGAATCCGATGATCGGAGCCCAGGCGCCGGTTCAAATTCAAGTTCCTGGTTTGTCCATGGTCGGCACGAGCGGACCTCCGACCGAGGTAAGTCGCATTCGCATCGATAATTCGCGTAATAATATTATTTTTAATAATGTTATTTTTCTAATCTCTTGACTGTCTCTCGCAGGTACTGTGCTTGTTGAACATGGTGACGCCGGAGGAGCTCATGGAGGAAGAGGAATACGAGGACATTCTTGAAGATATCAAGGAAGAATGTAACAAATATGGCGTTGTGAGATCCGTCGAAATTCCAAGACCGATTGAAGGTGTTGATGTGCCCGGATGTGGAAAGGTTTGCATCGATTTTCAATTTTATGTTAAAATTGTGATCAAAAAACTTTATTGTAATCAATTCTCTTTTTATTTTCATTATAGGTATTCGTCGAATTCAACAGCGTCATCGATTGTCAAAAAGCACAACAGACGCTCACAGGTCGTAAGTTCAATAACCGCGTTGTCGTCACGTCGTACTTCGATCCCGACAAGTACCACCGTAGAGAATTTTAAATCACTATTTAATAATATTTTTTTCTGTAATCTTCACATAGTGTAAATGTCGCTTTGTTTATGTAAGAGCAATATCATCGTATAAAAAAAAAATGTATATTGATTGAGTTTCCTCGAAACTAGTATCTACAAAAATACTTACCCTGTATTAAATGGTTTTTCAATATTTACATTTTTGTCAATGAATTTTATAAGAATGCCTATTATTCTCTTGGAATGCGTTTATCTGCACGCGAACGCACCTTCTTTTTGTGATTGGAACTTCGAGAGTGAAAGCATAACTTGTATTTTCTTGAGCGATTGCGCGTCTCTCGGTTCAATTATCTATACATGTAATAATTATGAATTTGTTTACGATAATGAAATTTGTATAAAACATCTAATTTGAAAAAATAAATCATCTTTTTAGAGATAAAATGCTAAAAATTTGAAGTGTACTACCGCACTTGAGTATTTTGAAATATTTATTTCATTCGAATTCTCTCCTTTGATTCAACAAACGCAATCGATGAAAATAATTCAAAGATACAATTTTTTTCCAGAGGTAAAAACAGCGCTTACAATTTAAATCTACGAGCTATACAATATTCATACTTAAAACTAGAATTATATATTCTACGAAGAAAAAAATACATTTTATTGGTCAGGTATTGTGGTACACTCGTTCGGCGTCTCACACTTCTTCGTCGTGCATAGTTGCCGGTTGATAAGTGGGAATCGAACTCGAGTGTATTTTATCTTCGAAGATCTTTCGCAAACCGAAGAACGCGGCGACTCCGACGAGGATCTCAGCAATTCCGACCAAGAGTGCGATTGCCCATGCCGGTAGCAGCGACGGCCCTGATAATTTAAAAAGCACCATTAGCAATTAAATCAAAGAGTTGATTCATTTTGAAATAAAATGAAAAACACGAAGAGTAGTACACGTACTGTAGTATTGCCTCGTTATAGTTTTGCGGCCGCGCAAAATTTTCCTTCTGGCTTCTCCTTCGTTCGTGAAAACGGCGAGCAGAACTGAAAATAAAAGGATGAGAAAATGAATAAGATTGCGCTAAAGTAAATTTCTAGAATCTATAGTAGATATTCGTTTTTTTCGTCGTGGATCGAGGCGCTTCGATGAATCGAATTTTCTACGTTTTTGGATCGAAACTACGTGAGTAAGTACATTAATCGGTTAAACGCGACGCGTCACAATTGGCAGTTATCTTTGGAAACTATATATGTACGCGTATTTTTTTGGGATAGATAACGCAACTATGCGCGAATATTTTTCTATTTAATTGAATAGAGCCCAGTTAAATGTAAAATAACACCTTTTTTCGATGTGAAATACGCTTTTTTTGTACTACCAAATTCACAATGCGTAAATAATTTCATTGACTTTAAATCATTACTATCTTACAATTTTGCACGCAAATCTTATGTAATTTATATAAAAAATTTTTAAAATAATAATTACTCACCTAAAGCTACCGCTAAGCAGAAGAAAATCCGATTGAAGCTCTTCATGTCGATTAAAAACTTTTCTCTCTGATTTTTCTCACTCGTCGACACACGGGCACACGCACAAACTCTCGGATACACCTTTCGAGCGAAACAAACGCACTCCTCGTAGCGTCAGCGGCGGGCAGAGCCGTGTGGGCGAAGTATTCCTTATCTCCTCTTACACCTATTCGTCGCGCTGTGCACGAAAAACTCGTCGACTGTGATCCGCGCCTGCGAGTGAATCAACAACAGCCGCGCAACGATAAGAGACCCGCGACCCGGCCCGTACAGAGATAGCGGCTATTGCACCTATACTTATATATATCTGCGCAGATAATGAGTATAAGCTTTTGTAATGGTAGTGCTCACCTTCTCTTATCTCTGCGTATATAATAATGACACATTCTGATTCAACAGGCTGAAGGTGGAAGGCGCTTGTTCGTCATATCAATTGTCGCATACCTCACGGTCGACGGCCTACTTATAATTAGGAAATCGTTACGTATCGTCGGTGAGCTTCCTTCCGTTTTTCTACATTTTGCGCGATGGTCCTGCGCGAAGACGTTTTCCAAATTGCGTAATTGCAATGACTTTTTTTTAAGAAAGAGTTGGAGGATATGAGTGTGGTGAGGGGTGATCGGGATGGTAAAAGTATTTTGAGACATTTTAAGTATTTTGTTATTCTCGACAATTATCGACTTCAGTAATTGATGTGAACAGAAATGTCTCATAATTAAGCAAAGAACATTCTTCAGTATTTTTTTTGTTCGATTTTCATGAGATTCTCATCTTTTATCATCAAATGTCAAATTGTATTTTGATTTGCGAAAGAACGCAATGAAAAGAGATTGTTTGACAACGAATTTTCTCTCAGCAGATCTGTGAAAGTTTAGGGCTAAATTTTTGAGACTGATCATTTTTTAATGTACTAAAAGCAAATCATAAATAACAAGCAAATTAATGAATTCAATTTCTTTTTTAAAATTGTTTATTTGAATAATATCGGAAATCTGCAACATCAAATTATTCTAGATATTAAACACTACAACGAATACACTTGTCGCCATCAAGACGTTCTTCATGTAAATGTCTGTGGTCAGAAGCAAAAAGGGAACACAATGATAACAACTTTAATCGATGATACAATTTTTACTTCATTAATTTTGTGACAAGAGTAAGACAGAACCTTTTTAAAACATACACTCTTCTAGCCACTTTAGATTTTTTGTAACTTCTACGTGTTCTTCCCATTAGATTCTACATCTTCAATCAGCAATCTATCGCACTTCGCAAATTTTCTCTTTTTACATTTTACATCTTGAATCTCATGCCATCCCGTATCGTTAGTTTTCGCGAATCTTTTCTTATCATTACACTTAACTACATCTTCTATCTGACATTGTCAATTGTTCGTAGCTTTGATCGCAGTCGCCAAGCAAATATTATACAAATCTTGGTTATTCAAATCATCAATGATCATATCGCAGCAAAGAATCGGCAGTCGGTAATGCATCAGCTCCATGAAGCATTCCAACCCCCAGCGCAGGAAAAATCCTCTCGACAGTTTCTCGGCTAAATGCGCGCCACAAGCCGATCTATCGTCTGATGGAATATCCCGAAATGGCACCGGAAAACTCGTGAACTGATAGTAGTCCGTATAGGTGAGTCTTTTGGCCGCCTCTTTG
>CACVKI010144407.1:0-14166 GCA_902732785.1 Trichogramma evanescens
TATATCTCGCCAAAGGGGGCCTAAACGTGAATTTAGCACAGTGCTATAAAAAATCGTAAGATACTTATGACTCAAGTAGCCCATTCTTAACACGGTGCTAACCGTGCCGTACAATAATGGCCTACTTAAGTCACACGTATCATAATATACTATTTCAAACGACTAGTAAATTACATTTTTCGATCACAAAACATGATAATTTGATGATAATTTGATGAATTTTATAATTTTATACTTTCATTGTAAATTGATAATGGGATATAGTTTTTAAGTATTTATTGCATTAAATATATTTTTTATTATACTTTTTTGAGTAAATTCGATTTATTTATAGGCTGGAGTTGTAAGCAAAGCTCGTTTTCAATTGTTCAATCATCTGTGCTACGTCGATAACATAATCCTCTTAACGTTTAATATTTTCATTATTGAGTCATTTCCTAAATTACATCAAATCCCGTTTGATTGTAGGTGATTTTTATTATACAAAACGTATCTTTGACGCTGAGCTCTTTTAAATCGTATAGACCATTATTATATCATTATTATATGAGTAAGCTTGCATATTGAGGAATAATGAAAAAAAGGAAATATTGACTTCTACTTAGAACGCAGACCAAACGTCAAAAGACACATTAAGGAGGCTGTAGCGATGCAAGGTGGTTCTGTATTGCAACGCTATATGCGCAGGCTATATGCGCTACGCAGCGCACAGCGTTAGCATGGCAGAAATATTAATTTCATTAACTTGTAAAGAGATTTAAGCTCACTAAAAACTACCACTTCCCATTTGATTCAATGTTAAACGGCCTAAACTTTGAATTTCATTATTTCCCAAATTTGCCGGGAAACCCCCAATTTTTTTTCACCAAAAATCTTGTAATTTCATAAACTATCAGTGGTTAAAATTTCACTTCGATGTAAAGATTATTTCAATATCGCTACAGCCTCCTTAAGCAGCAAAATAATATATCGATCATGGGTCAGCGCGATCCGAACTTCACATCTCGCCACTTTGTCTTGTACGATATGTTCACCTTTATGACCGGTTCGAGTCGCCGCAACTCGTTCTATGTATGCGTGACTAGCTGTTGCCAGTTGCACCGCTGCATGACAACTGGGGACTGACGAGTCAATCAGAATTACATGTGACTAACTGCCACTGCAGTTAAAATATAAAATTTCAATGAGTAAATAGTTGAAAATCAAATAATTTTGGTACATGATCCGTCAGATAGGTTTTATTTTGTATACGCGTGCTTTGCAGTTACACCCAAAATATGAGTTATTAACAAGAACCAGTCGGAAAGCCATAAAAAAATCTCGAAAGTAATGTAAGTACCGATTTGTATTCATTTCGTGGTCAATTCGAATTTAAACTTGACAATTTCGAGTCAAGCGCATTTGACAGCATCGATTACGATGATGCTCGACTCGATGGACGTAAGACGTTAAGTTTTTGATAAACTGAGCGACGCGTATATAGACAAGTGCAAACTGTAAACAAGCCAAGTGAGCCCGAGGCGCAACTATACGCTGACTTATTCACCATCGCAGTTCATGTCTCATGTAGGATTCAGTCTGCAGTAGATCGCCCTGCAAATATAACAAAGTCAAAAGTAAAACGAATCATATTTTTTTCTTAGTGACTCTCAGATTGGCGCATTATCTCCAAGTGTTTTTATTGTAATAGACGTGGCCGAGCATCATAACTTCTTAAGTAATACACGGTGTATTTGGCCAACTCAGGAAAAACCGTCGACCACGTACGTCGACGTTCCCGTTGTTATTGGAAGGTATTATTATCCTATTCATGAATTGTTGAAAAATACGTTACTAAAAGGAATTACACGAAAAAATGACAGTTAGTTTTTGCATAATCACATAAAGTAGTGTGAATTTGTAAATGTCAATAAAAATTTGTTATGTATTATATATCAATAATTTGGGAAAAAATTTTTTTTAATTTTTACTTATACTCCATCTGGGAATTTTCATCTACTAAACTTGTTGTTTTCCTGTCGTACTTGGTTGGGTCATTAAATATTTCTCGACTAACATAATTATTGGTATTTTTTAGATTCGCAACAATGGAATGTCGATCTCCTCAAAACACTGGAACCGAAATAACGGAAAATTATATACACCGAAATAAAGAAGAAGAAAAAAGTTTTCTTTCGCATGAGGAATTGGAAGAGTACAAAAAAGTACAAGAAGTGCTTCTAACATTTTCGAAAACAAAGTATGAATAGAAATTTGAGTTACATCATTTTAAAATTTTAAACTCATAGTGTAGTTACTATAAATTGAGTACCTTCATTTTATTCTAGACCTAAAAATAAACCTGACCTGAGGAAATTCCTCATAAACATTGCCGCAAGCTCGACAAGGCTTCTAGCACTTTTAGAAGATAATCCGATTCAGGAAACTACGGATTGTAGGGCAAAAACCAAAGCATATCATAGATGTGATGAATATGATAAATCTTCTACCAAGGACCAAATTATTCCGGAAAAGATAAATCGGCATCTTGGGCAAAAAAATGATAGTAAGTAAAACATAATTAATAATGATATTTACAGAAACTTTTAAAACGAGTTATTTAACATAGCTGATTATTTTTTAGAAAAAAATGAACAGATATCAAGAATAATAATTCAAAGAATCGACTGCAATAATTTGTTTTCAGAAGGGCCCAGAGATATGTCACTGCATGAAAATAATGACCATACAATGAATGATAAAACGTCCCGCTCTACAAGTTCTCAGAGCATAGGATTTCTGCAAGAAAATACTGTAAAATGATTTTTCATTTCCAACTGAATTATAGCTAAAAAACGTGTGAATGATTTTCATTTTCTTTCAGACTCAAACACTTCTACAAAAAGATGAAATTTGTAATACTCAGTTGAACAATGAGACTGAAATAGTGTTTGAATGCAAAAATGTAGAACCTGCCATAACTTCTTTTGGACGGCCAAAATTAGACTATTTGTCCCAAAATCAGTTGCAAGATGCAAAAATTAGCGAACCTACTCGTGCAACGATCAAAGACGAACGATTAAACATGGTCAAAAAAGAATATTTGGACGATACTATAGAAAAAGTAAATTCAAACAATAACTGTGAAACCAACGGACAAAGCGAAATAATACCGCCTGTAATTTCTTTACATGACAGCGAAGAATCTGAAAAGCTTGAGACATGTTCAAAGAAATTAGAGAATAACAGTAATCTCAAAGTTCATAGGAATACAGCACCCGATCACATTAGCCACTCGTGCGAAATTTGTGGAAAGAAATTTATGCAGAAGAACAAACTCGAAATCCATACTGAAGTAGTGCATAGTGGTCGAAAACTTTACCAATGTAATACATGTGGAAAGACGTTTGCGTTAAAAAACAAACTTGCCCGTCATATTAATTCAACTCATATGGACGTTGCATGCGATGCATCTAGAAAAACATTCGCACAAAAAAATTACATAAAAAATCATATTGATTCAGTGCGTAATGATCAGAAATCTCACGATCGTGATACACGTGGAAAGACATTTAGACAAAAATTTGGTCTGAAAGAACATATTAAGTCGCCCCGTAGAAGTATTACTCACAGATGTGACTCATGTGGAAAGACATTCAAACATAAGACCAGTCTCAAAAACCACATCGATTTTGTGCACAAAAATCTCCATCATCATAAGTGTGATAGATGCCAAAAGGCATTCAGTAGCAAAGGTAGTCTTAATCTTCACATGAGTACGGCGCATAATGGTATAACTCATACATGCGATTTATGTGACAAAATATTCACACAAAAGAGTTCTCTAAGGGTCCACATCGATACAGTGCACATGGGTAAAGGAAAACTTTTTAAATGCGACGAATGTCCAAAATCATTCAACTACAAATGTGATCGCACTTCTCATATAGATTTGGTGCATAAAGGTATTACTCACCCGTGTGGTTTGTGCAGAAAAGTATTTTCACAAAAGCACCATCTGAAAGCGCATAAAGATTCCGTGCATAAACATATCGCTCACCCATGCGATCAATGTGAAAAGTCATTTTCAACAAAACCCTACCTTAAACTCCACATCGATAGAATACACAATGGTAAAAACCCAAATACGTAATAATATTTACATTGACTTTGAGTGGCACGTAGGAGCATTTTATAAAAATTGTTTTTTATGTAAATTCGATGTATTATAACCGATTTTACTGTCGGGTTTTGTGTACTTTAAATCCGAAAATATTTCTAAATTAACTTCAATTTAATTAATAATGTGAGCGAATATTTTAAGTATTGAGTGTAACAAAAGAGATTGAAATCAACGTATTCGCTGAATAAAACTTGATGGTGAGATGTACATCTCATTGAAAATATCCTACAGACAATTTTTCGATGAATTCCGAATTCCTATATATCACAGAGTTTTTCAACTTGTGTTAATTATTTGATGAATTTTATTATTTTACAAATGCTTGAATTTACATTGAAATATTTTAATATATTTGCCCATTATATTAATTTTAAGCAATATTGTTTATAAATTATGAAATTCTTCCATTATTAATACAATAAATCTGAAAAAATTCACTTGTATACTATAACTTAGTCTAAGACTTTTGTTTTTATCATTTTTACGTTTCAGCACGTTTCTCATTGAGTTAGAAAATCACTAGGATTCAAAGCATGACGATTTCTTGATAATTTTGAACGTACAATACTACTTTTGCGATATTTCATCTCAATGGTAATGCTATACTGAATAGTATAGTTCGTGGAATTGGTCAAAGAATCAGTGTACATTTTTTCATATTCTTTAAAACAATTTTATAAATTACCAATACTGAAATCGTTAATACCTTTTTCTGTACCCGTTTCCGAAAAAATCATTTTTATATTCGGATTCAGCAGGACCAAATGTTTGTTCGTATGTACCTCAATCGTCCACGAAAACCCTTTCAGCGTCCGGACTATTAGTGTGACGCGCTGTTACCGGTTCCACTGGATCATGCGACGAATCTATCAGTGTACGCGTGACTGACTGCCACTGCAGTTGAAATATACCATGTCAATGAATAAATAGTTGAGAATAAAATAATTTTTGCATCGCAATAAATGATTTGACAGATGAATCCTCTTTTTATTTTGTATAAGTGTGATCTGCAAGTATCAAATCGTCCAGTGCTGCTAGTTTCGCGTCTTGAGCTCTCCAGTCTGTGACGGGTCTTCATAGCAACGAAATACTTGGTCGCAGTCCTATTTCTTCCTTCATCTTCGATACTCGCTGTTTTGCCAAAATGAAAAATTCTTAATGTGAATTAGTCAACGAAACGTAAAAAATATAAAAAATGTTAGTATCCAATTATATCCGTGAACAATTCCAGTTAAAACGTCGAAATTCAGTAACAATAATGTAATATGACAACCTCGCATGCATTGCAGGGTCTCTTACGCGGATACCTCGAGCAGACGTCCAATAAAATTTCTATTATTTACCTTATGACTCAGCGCGCCTAACAGCCAATCTGATACACATACAACTGATTACTGAAAGCAGACGAGTGAATTGCCTACGATAGTAATAACAAATTTCTCTTTTTCATGGGGACAAGGGGTGATAAGTCATAATCCTGAGGTCTAGTTTTTAAAATCAAAATCGTTATCATCGCAATTGCACAGTTAATAGTGGGAGTGGGTAAGAGACGTTGAAATTGTCCTACACAAGTGACGCGACTCATTGAAAAAGACGTCACGTGTGTGATCGAGCGACGCACATAGATCATTGTAAACAAACGAAGAAAACGTCTCGATCTGCTGACTTATTGCCCAGTACTTCATCAATTCTGACTTCGATCTATTTCATATTTTCTTTTTTGCGTCTATGAGATTTTAACACATAATCGTCTCACCCACGACTCGTTAAAAAAAGTCTATAAGTGTGTGCTCGAGCGACGCATAGATTCCGAGATTCAGTGTAAACTAACCAAGTGAGGCCAAGACGTCCGGACCTGATTTATTGACCAGCATTTCATATAGGACTCAGTAATCCCCCAACAAGTAAGTGAGAAGTATTAGATTTTATATGTTTTTCTTATTGTCATTTTCGCGCATTATTTTCACGTATTTATCTTGTTCTGAACCCAGTCCAGTATCATTGCTTTTTCTTGACTGGTGAAAACCTTTGACCGCATCGATTACGCTGCCATCCCACGATTTGTTGATAAAGACGTTACGCGTGTGCCCGAGTGACTCGCGGATTCCAATAATTAAGTGTAAAAATGGAAAAGAAATTGAACAAAATGACCGAATTTTCTAAACCGATTTAGATTCATAAACATGACTGATTTTTTTAAAATCAAAAAGCATTTGTTAATTCTATTATGTAGTATCTGTAAGGCTCTGAAGTGAGACTATCAGGTCCATTTTTTGTTTAAATGTTTTTACTTTGCTTCTTATTTTTTACGCATTTTAATTGAATTTATTCATTTTCATATTTTCTTATTTTTTCAGGGGAAGTTACACTTCCTTAAATAACAACATAATGATTTCCAATATTTTCATAGAAAATTGTAAAGATTAATGTTTCCGAAATTAGTTTTGTTTTGTAACAAGAGCAATTTTAATCAAAATGGCCATAATTTGTTTAATATATGTTTTTTGTTTTCATATACACATGGAGTATTTTGAATTCGTAAATGTCGACAAAAATTAGTTTCTTATGATATACCAATAATTTAGGAAAACTTTTTTCTAATTTTTTACTCGTCCACCAGTCATGAATTTTCGTTTATTAAAATTTTGTTTTCCTGTCATGTTTGCCTGGGTCATTAAATCTACCTCGACCAACATGAGCATTGGTATTCTTCAGATTTGCCACAATGGAATGTCGACCTCTTCAAAACAATGAAACCAAAGTTACAGAAAATTACATGTACCAAGATGAAGAAGAAGATGACCAAGAAGTAAGATTTCTTTCACACCAGCAATTGGAAGAGTACCGAAAAATACAAGAGGTGCTTCTTAAATTTTCGAGAGAAAAGTAGGTGTAGAATTTTCAGTTACATAATAGTAAACATATATTTGGGTTTCCATAAATAATGTACTTTCATTTTTTTTAGAACTACAAATAAATCTGATCTGCGGAAATCCCTCTTGAACATTGCAGCAAACTTGATGAGGGTTCTCGTCGTTTTAGAAAATGCTCCAAATCAAGAAAGTACAAGTTGTGGGGTGAAAAATTCCAAAGCTAATCAGCAATATAAATCTTATGACAATGACAAATCTTTGACACCCGAGAATGAACGTATTCCGAATAAAAAAATAAATCAGAGTCTCGAGCAAAAAAATGATAGTAAATGAAACATTTTTTGATAACGATAATTATAATAGCTTGTCAAACTAATTATTTAACGTAGTTAATTATTTTATTAGAAAAAGATGCACAAATACCGAGAGTAACAATAAAAAAATTATGCAACAAGAACAAGCCTGCATATATCGGTTATACAGATAAATCACTTCATGAAAATGATGAATGTAGAACAAATATACAAAAACCCGACTCTGGAAGTGCACAATACATACCACTCCAACGAGAAAATGCCGTAAGATGATTGCATATTTACGACTACATTAACGCTAAAATATAAGTAAAGGACTTCAATTTTCTTTCAGATTCAAAAGATTCTACAAAAAGAGGAAATTTATAATACCCAATTGAACAATGAGACTGAAATAGTGTTTGAGTGCAAAAATGTAGAACCTACCATAACTTCGTTTGCACCGCAACAATTTGACTATTTGTCTCAAAATCAGTTGCAAGATGCAAAAATTAGCGAACCGACTCGTGCTACAATTAAAGATGAACGATTAGACATGGTCAAAAAAGAATATTTGGACGATACTATAGAAAAAGTAAATTCAAACAATAACTGTGAAACCAACGGACAAAGCGAAATAATACCGCCTGTAATTTCTTTACATGACAGCGAAGAATCTGAAAAGCTTGAGACATGTTCAAAAAAGTTGGAAAAGAACAGTAATCTTAAAGTCCATAAAGGTACGACGCACGATCACATTACCCACTCGTGTCAAATTTGTGGAAAGAAATTCACACAGAAGTCCAAACTCAAAATCCATACTGAAGTACTGCATAATGGTCGAAGAGTTTACCAATGTGATATATGTGGAAAGACGGATATGACAAAAAAGATCCTCGATCGTCACATGAAATCATTGCCTAAAGGTATCACTCATGCGTGTGATTCACGTGGCAAAACATTCGCACGAAAGGATTATCTCAAAAATCATACTAATTCAGTGCATAATAGTCAGAAATCTCACGAGTGTGGTACACGTGGAAAGGCATTTAGACAAAAAGTTGGTCTGAAAGAACATATTGATTCAAAACGTAGAAGTATTACTCACAGTTGTGACTCGTGTGGAAAGACATTCAAACATAAGATCAGTCTCAAAAACCACAACGATTTTGTGCACAAAAATTTAAAGCATCATAAGTGTGATAGATGCCAAAAGGCATTTAGTAGCAAAGGTAGTCTCGATCTCCACATGAGTACGGTGCATAATGGCATAACTTATGCATGCGATCTATGTAAAAAAATATTCACTCAAAAGGGTTATCTAAAGATCCACATCGATATAGTGCACATGAATAATAGAAAACTTTTCAAATGTGACGAATGTCAAAAATCATTCAACTACAAATCTCATCTCACTTCTCATATTAATCATGTACATAAAGGTATAACTCACCCATGTGATTTGTGTGAAAAAGTATTTAGAACTCAATTGGGTCTCAAATTACACAAAGATTCTGTGCATAAAGGCATATCTTACTCATGCGATCAATGTGAAAAGTCATTCGCAAAAAAAGCCAACCTTAAACTCCACATGAATGATGTACACAATGGTAGAAAATAAAATACGTAATATATATTTAACAAAAGACGTTGAAATGAACGTATTATTCGAATAAAACTATGTAAAAAGCATGACTGAGTAAAAGAACTATGAATATCTTTTTCCATATCGCGCAGAAAATTTTCTAAACTTTTGTAGTAATTTTATAATAATACATATTGATGTGTATGGAATATTTTATATGTATTTATTATCAAATTTATATCCTGGAGCAGTAAGCACAGCTCGTTCGCAAATGTTCATTCATCATTGGTAATGAGCTTATTGTAACAAAAACATAATATTTTTTTATTTTCTTCATCGGGTCATTTTATAAATATAATCTTTTCCCGTTCGATCGCAGGTAATATCCAAAACTTTACATCTTGGCTTCATGTCGTGGGATATGTTTATATTATTATCCCTGCCGATTCGCGGCTAAAGTATCAATACATTGACTCTCAAAATACTTTTGACTCGAATAAATTAAAATCAATGCGTTTCAAGATATACAGGTCGATCGAACAGGAGCGTCAACTCTATCCCTTGATCAAAGAATGGGAGGGCCTTTGCCCTGATTGTCCGAAACTTCTGGACATCTTTCGACGCGACGAGATGGATTGGCTCCTCGTGCAGGACGTCTACAGAAAAACCAAAATCAGCAGAGTTTCACTGATCGACTTCGTGATCCGCAGCGGCTGCAGAGGCCGAGCCTCGCGTTGAATCCAAAAAAGAGACGCCTGTGAAACGCCAACGAGTACCAGACCATCTCCAGACTCTTTCAGATCTACCACATGTTCGACGTGAACTACGCCGACGAGTGGGGATTTACGCATCTTCGCGCGGCTTCAATCACGTCGTGGAGAATTTGATTGCCCTCGGACACGACGTGAATAATTGCCTCGACCCCGGGGAGTGCAATTCGGCCGTGACCTGCGGTCAGGGTTCATTCACGTTCAATCACAAGTCGAGCAAGAAGCTGGAGATGGTCAAACTGCTTCGCCAATTTACTTCGCCAATAGATACACGCAGGATTGTACGCTGCAGATAATTGTGTTTCCCACGATGTCCATCGTCGAGTCTTGAAAAAGCAAAGGATACGAAGTCATTATGAGAATATTCCTTAGACGCGGCTTCATCGATGGTCGGTGGATCTCGACGAGTGTCTGCGCAGCGACGAAAATTTCGCCAACGCCACGAAATGGCAGATGGTGACTGCGAGTCTGTCGCTCTACGATTTCCTTCATCTGCCACCTGAAGAGACAAAAAAGGTATTCACCGTCAAGGACCATCACAATTTCACGTCGAGAATTTCGCCTCTCCGTGACGAGTCTCACAAGGCTTACATTTTGCACTTGTGCCGCAGACAGTGTCGAAAGGGGTTTTCCAGGACTGGGCTCTGAAATTGTTCTCGATGTAAAACCCGTCGCATCCAGAGAGCTATTGTGAAAAGTTAGTAGAGCAGCTGAAGATCAAGGATTTAGGGATGTATATGTGTAGAGGACACGAATGAAGACACTCGTAAAGACATATAATATTTGAGGATTTGAGTCTACTTTATAATAAAAGTAGTTTTATACCACTTTTATGCTAAGTAAAGACGAATGCCATTGATAATGTGAAAACTAAAGTTTCAGTATGTCTTTTAATACATACAAATAGTAGTAATAAGTTAAGATTGTAATTGTTAAGTCTCAAATTAAGAGTCAATGAATTAAAATAACATTTCATTAATCAACTAATTGTTTATCAAGTGGAAATAGTATATAAGTTATTTAATTAAAATTCAAAACTTGACTTGTATCAAAGATACGATAGCTAGGTTTTGTGAGTGCAGATTCCATAACAAAATTCTATAATAAAGCATATGTTATAGTTAAGCATATTAAGTATTTTGTACATTCTTCCAATAAACGCTAGAAGTTATAATAATAAAACTGGACCTTCAGGATAAAAACAAAAATAGAAATGTATTTGGTTTGCGATTGCTACTCAAATCATCTTCTAAAATCACTGTATATAACAGTAAATGTTGAGATGCAAATGGATGTAAAAAAATGGAGTAAATTATTCAGTTGGAATTTTATATTTTTCTAAAAATCCAATATATCATATTCAACAATATAGGACGACGATTGCAATCAGTGTGTAACTTAGCGAAATCAAGTTCAAAACTGGAATTTCATTGCAGACAAAATAAAGATATTATCATAAATCCACGCTGAATTCAATTTTTATCTATCAATTTCACTCAATATCTAGAAGTGATGATATTTATTTTTGTTCATTTATTTATGTTAGGTATTAATAATGCGAAAATTCCACAGTTTTTTCGACTTGAATCTGGTACTAAGTACAAATTATTACCCGCATTTAGAATCACTGAGTCCATATTTATCAACATTCTGAAATAAAATCGACATCAGTGTCAACAATTAGTGCGTGAATAAATATGTTAATAGTGTATTTCATACACTACTATTCATCAGTGAAAACCTGTGCGCGAAGCTGAAAAAATGCGAGTCGTGTGTGTTCAGTTTGCGTTAGTTTTTGACTGCGAGGCAACACACATAGCTGACAGCACCTGAGCACGCAAAAGTAACTGAGCAGTCGACGCGTCTGCGTGTCTCGCCGCTGCAGAAACGAACTAGCAGACTTGTCGGCGGCAGTCGAGCCAAAAGCCCCGATTAGATCACAGCCCGAAACAGACAATAAGATTTTGTCGTTGCACAGATTATATTCTCTGCTCGGTTAGTATGATCGGTTATAAGGTCCAGATTCGATTAGTTTGCTAATATAGAGAGATAGATGTTGACATCATCCGACGATTCATTCAAAAACGACGTTAAGCCGTGTGATCGAGCGAAGCGCATTTAGATAAGTGTAAACAAACGAAGTGTGCCCGAGACGCCGCGACTCACTGACTTATTGTACAGCAGTTCATGTATACGATTCAGTTTCTGGTCGATCGCTCTATCCTACAAGTGAGTCGAAAGCGTAAAATTCATATTTGTTTCTGAGTGCTCCTAAGATTCGGGAATTATCTTCAAGTGTTCTTATTGCAGTAGTACCCACGAGGCCAAGATCGCGACCCAACGAACAGCAGTTCATGTAATAACGATTCAGTCTCCGTTCAATCTTTCTACGAGTAAGTCAAAAGTTATTTGATATTACTAGACCTAGTCAAATATCATTGGATTTCTGAGTAGCCTCACTATTTGCAGGATTAATGTGGTTCGAAATTTGTTTTGCGTTGTAGCGAGATTGATTGTAATCAAATTTCCGTACATTGATTATTACGAGTTTTTTATTTTCATAATAAAAAGGAGTATTGTAAATTTGCAAATGTCAAAAAATGATGTGTTTGGTATCTTATACCAAACATTTAGAAACAAATTTTTTCTAAAAATTTTTCATCTCTTTAGATTCACTTGATAATGGAACACCGATTTCGAAATACTGGAACCAAAATCATAGAAAATTATGTACACCGAGATGAAGAAGATGACACAGAACAAAGTTTTCTTTCGTGCCAGGAATTGGAAGAGTGTAAAAAAATACAAGCAATACTTATTAAATTTTCGAGAGCGAAGTATGTATAGAAGTATCAGTTACATAATTTTAAAATTTTTAACTAAACTTGTAGTTTCTATAAATTGAATACCTTTATTTTATTCAAGACCTAAAAATAAATCTGATCTGAGGAAATTCCTCATAAACATTGCCGCAAGCTCGACAAGGCTTCTAGCACTTTTAGAAGATAATCCGATTCAGGAAACTACAGATTGTAGGGCAAAAACCAAAGCATATCATAGATGTGATGAATATGATAAATCTTCTACCAAGGACCAAATTATTCCGGAAAAGAAAAATCGGCATCTTGGGCAAAAAAATGATAGTAAGTAAACATTTATTAATAATGATATTTACAGAAACTTTTAAAACGAGTTATTTAACATAGCTAATTATTTTTCAGAAAAAGATGAACAGATACCAGGAGTAAGTATCCAAAGAACCGGTGCTGGAAGCCCATGTAGAGGTACGTCCATAAATTAGATATGGCTAGATAATTAGTTTCATAGCGATTCCATTCATTCAGATAACTTTCCTGATTTATCAGCTCAGCTGAAAATTTCATATCCTCATTTTTCTAAAAATGTTCAAGCTAATGGCAGGGTGAGATTGCCTTAATGCCTAGAGTAAACAACTGCAATAATTTGTTTTCAGAAGAGCCCAGAAATATGTTACTACATGAAAATGATGACAATAGAATACATGGCAAAATATCTGACACTACAAGTTCACAATACATCCAATTTTTGCCAAAAAATGACGTAAGTTGATTGTCATATGCGATTGTAGTGCGTTGATATTTGTGACAATATTATAGCTAAAATATAAGGAAAGGACTTTAATTTTCTTTCAGACTCAAACGCTTCTACAAAAAGATGAAATTTGTAATGCTCAATTGAACAATGAGACTGAAATAGTGTTTGAATGCAAAAATGTAGAACCTACCATAATAACTTCTTTTGCGCGGCCGAAATTAGACTATTTGTCCCAAAATCAGTTGCAAGATTCAGAAATTGGCGAACCGACTCGTGCTACTATTAAAGATGAGCGATTAGACATGGTCAAAAAAGAAGATTTGGACAATAATATAGAAAAAGTAAATTTAAATAATGACTGCGAAACCAATGGACAAAACGAAATAATTCCGCCTCTAAATTCTATACACGACAGCAATGAATCTGAAAAGCTTGGGACATGTTCTAAAAAGTTGGAAAAGAACAGTAATCTCAAAGTCCATAAGGATACGGCACCCGATCACATTACCCATTCGTGTGACATTTGTAGAAAGAAATTCATGCAGAAGCACAAACTCAAAATCCATACAGAAGTAGTGCATAATGGTCAAAAACTTTACCAATGTGATACATGCGGAAAGACATTTGGACGTAAAGATCAGCTTGACCGTCACATTAATTCAATTCATATTGACATTACACTTACATGCGATGCATTTAGAAAAACAATTGCACAAAAAGATTACCTCATAAATCATATTGGTTCAGTGCATAATGGTAAGAAATCTCACGAGTGTGGTACACGTGGAAAGGCATTTAGACAAAAAGTTGGTCCGAAAGAACAAATTGAATCGCCACGTAGAAGTATTACTCACACATGTGACTCGTGTGGGAAGACATTCACACGAAAAGATCGTCTCAAAGACCACAT
>CACVKI010144408.1:9005-66419 GCA_902732785.1 Trichogramma evanescens
TTGATCTCGCTGACACAACGAAGCGTCTCTGAGGACATTCGATGCGACTGCTGTGTCAAAGAAATGTAACGATTGAAATTTCTCCGCGTGCACGTGACTATAACAAAATGGAATGCTTCAAAATTTCCCATTCAATAGTGATTCAAAAAATTTTTTTTTTAAATACGCATGTAAGTATTCGAGAGCACGAAGAAGGAGCTGAATCGTTTAATTGCATCGAATATACGATAATGCCAAATTTGTATAACATACATGCACATATGGGATATCGGTTGGTGTTGCTTCGCGATTGTTGTGCTACAAACTGCGCACGCACACATTGGTGCGGGTCATTTTGTGTAATCTTATCGTTTGGATAAACACCAACAGTCGTGACGCGTGCGTGTGTGAGTGTCCATTTTCTGCACACGATGCATATACTGCTCGAGTATATAATACGGGAATTCCTTCGAGAATCGAGACGTGAACAGAAATAAAATAAAGTAAAAGTTGAACGTTCTTTCGCCAAGTCCAAGCTCGAGAGAGTAACTTGATTATTGTTACGTTTTATACGTTATAGGTTTATTGTCGATTTGATATCGTCCGCAAAGAAGACGAGTGTCATGTAGCGGCTACAAACTCAAATAATTGCATAATAGTATTTAAATTTCGATATAATGTTTTTAAAACATGTTACATACTGATCGAATTTTAGATTACTCGGTACACGAGTGTGGTTGAATGTACAATATGTAGTTCGAAAGACATAACATGATTTCGCTAAAAAAACAAAATCTATGTCATGTAAAAATCTGTAACTACAAGCCTCGAAAAAATGTTGTTTCAAACGATTTTGAGAACCATCAATCTCTCACAAATCTAATTTATGCCCGCTATTGAAAAACTTGGACTGTCTCTGCGCCTGTCGAATTGCTGTATCAGCATTTTCACGCGTATAAAAATATCTTGCCGAGTCTCTGCTTCATAAAAATATCCGATACAAACAAAAGCTCGAAAATTTTAAAAAACGTTAATGTAACGCTTTCGCGTAATAAAACCCATACCGGCCCATATAATGTGTAAGCAAACAAAGGAGCTGCTCCGAATGACAGAGTAACCCAATTTTCCAATACCTTATGGACGCTTACGTTATTTTATAAATGTACCGTTATTTTTTTTTTTTGCTCTTCATACATCATTATGCACTCGAAACGCGCCTCTTGTATGAATCACGTTTGCTCAAAAGTTTCAACGGTCGCAATTATAACTACGATAATTTTTGGCGCACCAGAACTGTCAATTTTTTACAATTGAAAAACAAAACAAAAATAAAAAATCGGAGTCCCCCACTTTTTTGTTTTCACTAGTCCCATTCGGTATTACAGATGCAAGCGAATTTATATAAGCTCCGTATCGAAGTGCATATCATACATACGAATGTCATCGAGTAAACTCATATAAGAGGCAATTTTTCGAGATTTCTTCGCTGATAAGCTTCTCGAGATGGCGCTTAATGTTAATGAGCGTCGGTTAAACTTTATATACACAATTGCTGCTCTGCAGCATCGTCGTCGTCGTCGTCGTCGTAGTCTTGTTTGTGCCTGAACAGCATAAGGTATTATAATTTTCAAAGTCAATTGCAGAAATAACGTTTTAATGCACATACAATTACAAGTGCGAGAAAAACATAGCAAATGACAATATAATATATTGCTATATTATGGCGTGGCGAGATGACGAGACGACGATGACTTAACTCATAGAGCATTGCAGGGAGTATCGGCATTGTCGAGAAAATCGAATTTTCAATTGGAGATGGAGGTCTGAGATACGCGTACGTACGCGCTGCACTAAACATTATGGTATAGCTAGCTACACGCATGAATGCGATATTCGCAACGTAAGATACATTTATAAGGCTGCTGTTTACGAGGAAACGAGCTGGACGTCGGCTCGATCGCCTCGCGCGCCTTCGCAACAGCGCCCGAGTAAATATCGCACACGCGTGTAATATTTATCAAAAAGAGTATAGAAAAAGTGAAGTAGCGAGCTCGCGTTAACGCGTTCATTATCAATGGCATTAGCGCAGTTTATTGGAACTCGAGATGTGTAAATGTACAAGTAGAGGCTCTCTCGCGCTTATCTGCGTAATTTACCAGATGTATATATAACCGACGAGCAGTTTAATATATATATAGAACACAATTTCTTCTCGCCACGCGGGATGGCCTAGAAACTCGTATAAAAACGCGAGCTCGCTTTATTGAAACGCACTCGCGTACGGGATGACGGATGGATATATTGGCGCGCTTCGGCAGGTGTCCGACGACGATCATCGAGCAACGCCTTCGAAATCGTCCGCATCGAGCGGTGCGCAAGGGGGGTGTTGCAAGGGTGCGAACTATCGCAGCATCCATTCGTTGAAATCACTCTACAACCCCTCGTACACGTATTATACATGTGTAGGTCTTGTGCCCCCTCTCCGTGCGACGTATACCTATAGGCGTGGGACGAGCACCTGCAGCAACGCGAAACTCTCGGCCTCCGAGATGTGCGCGCGCGCCCCGCACCGTACTTGTATACAACGGTCAGGCAGCATCAACAGGTAGCATTTGGAGTTTACGGAGCATGTCATACAGCTGGCCTAGGCCAGATACGCGTGCGAAATAAAATAGTCGGGTTCCGAAAAATCGTCGATCGCATTGCAGCCTAAATAGCACCGAGCCTATTTGCGCGCGTATTATATAAAAGCTCGTTACGCGTACCTTCCAGCCGAGCATTGTACGCTTTTCTCCTGTCTCTCTTTTTATACGAGCCGTAGGTATCATTTGGCAGAGTTTCTGGCGCCCAAATCCCTTTTGCGCTTCGCTCGTGTCCAACGTACACAAACACACGCACACACACACACACAGACTCACGCGTGCACGTATAAAAACGTTTGTACGAGTATTTGTGTGTGTGCGAGAGACGTATATAAGCAACGGCGCCCGACGCAGCGCGACGCGGCGCCAAGCTGCCGCGACTTCCAGTCCTCTCTCGCTCTCTCATGCCTCTCTCGCTTCGGTATATATATAGCGCAATGCTCCGTAGCACAAGTATTACATATCTATATATCTCGTAGTAGTAGAGTCCGCAGCAAGCAGCAGCGGCAGAGATCGAGCGAGAATCAGAAAAGACCGAGTTATATTATGGTATACAGCCTCGCTTGCACACACACACACACACACACGCGTGTACGAGTGCAACTAATGCAGTATATATCCTACAAAAGTTTATACACGAAAGCACGTCGTACGCGCGTACGAGGAAAGGTGCTTATACAGCACGCTCCGTACTACAGAGTTTCTTCTTTTAAACTTTTCTCTGTTTCTCGTTTCGCCCACTTCCGTTGAGCTGCCATTCGCGGCTGTATGCAGCCCCGCCGCAGCGAACCGCCAGCTTTTTTTCTCTCTTTCTCTCTCTCTCTCTCGTTTTACGATACAAATATAATAAGAGACGCGTCGAGTCTGCAGTAAACAGTAGCGCTGTAGAAAATAGTCATATTTATCTCTCTCTCTCTCTTCCCCATTCATAATACGTACAAAGCAGTCATTGCACGCAACACGCACTTGCATACATAGATATTTACATAGTCTCGCGCATAATGCATACTTTTGACGCTGTTTATATATGAAAAGAAGAAAAAATTAACTTTGCAACGAGTCTGGCGCCCGTACACGAGTATATTTATTTTTCACATATATCAATAGCGCGCGACTTGTCTCCTCGCTCGTCTATTTATTACAGCTTAACCGCACGCGGCGTGCCAAGTACAATCCGCGTACCGAGTCAACCATGAGTGGCACGAAAAACTAATTGGAAAACTATTACGATCGCGTCTATTAATAGGCCCGGAAGGATGTGTGACACGAGAGCGACTTTTTCGCCTTCCCGAGGTCCCCCACGTCCAAGACATACGATAGTCATGTGCCCTAGCCATGCGAGTCCACCAGTCGACTGTATTATATGCAAGTGTGTGTAATAATCGTCGTTATCGCGTTGGGGACTGGCGCGCCAGCGTAAACATAATAAAAGACGCGCAGCATCTGCATATCCTGCCCCCGCTATGGCTGATCTGCGTGCGAGTGTTTGCGTGTGGCATGTGAGCGAGCTGTATCAAGTGTAGAGCCGATCGATCGACTGCGCCGAGTGATATAGCTGCACTTGAGGTCGAAAGCCTGCGCGGTGGTATCTATTATAGATATACGTGACATGCTATAGCCCAGGACAGAATCAAATATCTTTTTTAGGAATTCATTCATTCATATGAGCGACTTTGCTTAACTGACGTGCTGGGTGTAATAGCTAATTCTAATCATTTATATTTTATACTGAAACGCGATGCACATAGAAAATTAATTGTGCCGAGTCCACCTCGATTTACGCTGATTTATTTATTTGGCATCGAGCGATGACGGGTCTCTCGTGGCTACGATACATACAGACTATCTTTATATTTGGAGCCAGCAAATAGAACGAAATGACATGCAATATATTTTCGTTCTCACATTGTTCGGAAAAGAGTCTTTTATGTGCCATGTAAAATCTCGAATTCATCTAGGATTATACGCATCCAATTTCTGTATCACCATAATATTCTCGACAATCGTAATAACTATACTTTCACGTATCGCGATCCACTGATCAACATGCGTGAGTTTCATATAATTTTTAATTATCCTTGCTTATTAAAAGAATCCATCGGTTAATCCGATGATCTAGCTTATATTCTCAATGTTCATTTTTCCTTCGTCAGTACCGCTCTTTTAGAATACTATCAGCTTCTTCGGGTGTTTTGCAAAATTATACGAAAATCAGTTACGGAATTATAATACAAAGATAGCAAAAACGAATTAATCTACATAAATACAGTTCTTCAGATTTTTTTCAACACTTACGTTTGCTTTTGAATAAAAATACAGTATTACTCTGAACCTAAAAACTTCACCTATACACTGCACTGGACGTTATATACCAATCAACTGCAGTATAAAAAAACGATCACTTTGTTCGATACTTTTTGACGACAAAAGATTCTCTCAAGGTTTAGATGATTTAAAAAATTCCTATGATCATTTAAATACATTGACCGTATCTTAAAGGATTTAATGCAGTATCACAAAAGTATGAAAATGACAGGTCTTGCTCTATCGAAAGTAAAAAATCAATTACGCATCTAACAGAGTGAGTGAGTAATTTACGAATAAAGTACAGTAATAAAACAAACGTTTCAAGTACTAATTAATGTGTAAAGAGATCGCTTTAGATATTTTATAATATACGGCTAATGTATTACAGACGTTAACTAAAGTAATTATAAAATAACACCAGCACTTATAAAATTTCGAGATCCCCTACTGTTCAAGAGCTTATTTGCTCTATATTTTTGATCTATGTGATCATACGAATGATTGTTTTATTAGAGTAAATCTATTTTTTGGAAATTATAAAACCTACTTCGTCGATCTGCATGATCTACCAGACCTAAACCACTCGAACTGTCTGTTGGTTGAGTAAAATCTGCCAGTTGAATGACATTTTGGAAAATAACATTGAGGCAGCTACATTTCTTGCATTCGGAAAAAATAGTAATACAATACACGTCAAATGCTATCAAATGCAAGCAGAAGTGGGTTATAGTACGCCAATCACCCCTTGATGAGGGGGTGACAAATTTTGAAATGAATATCAACATTTTTTAGTATGTATGTGTATAACGATCTATTTACTCGATTTTTTTGTGTGAACTCGATGTTCTCTGTGGGGAGTTGGTTTGGAAGTATTTAGTTTCAGAAGGACAGAAAATTCCTCGAAGGAATCGTTGCCAAATTAAAATTAAAAATTTTTCTCAAATGTCGTAATAATAATGTATTAGAGTCACTCGCCCAGTGATTGAAAGGTTTAGAAAAATTCTGCTTTCAAGCAGCTCGGATGCATGTTTTTAGTCAATTTCAGGTAATCAAACTAATAGTTTGTCAAAGTTCATACCTTCCTATACATATTAGAATTTTTATAGAATTTTTAATTGAGTTTATCATTTATAAAGCTTCATGAACATGAAAAAAAAGTGCTTTACCAGTGAATGAAACATTGGATCCAGTAAATGAAAGTACTATAAGCATACGTTGATTTGATAATCAATATAGACTTTAATATATCACCTTTTTTATTGAATAAGAAACTAAAACATGAATTTATCATCCAAACCAACCTCTTTATTGCCATGATTAAAATAAGGACACCTGTGTTAAATGACATAATGAAAGTATTTCAAGGTTATATGTTATGATTTTTCATGTGTAGGACAAGTTTTGGTGATTTTTCAGGGATCTTTTTTAAAAATCTGTTTCATTTAAGTAGAGAACCATTTTACAAACATTTTAAGACCTCATAGATAAAGATTGGTTCGAAACTCCAATCGAAATATGCTTATATTTGTACTTTCATTTACTGGGGCAAGTACGAACTATTCGCAACACCAGCAAATGAAAGTTGAAAAGGAGTGAAAATTTCGAATTAAAACCTGATTTTTCACCGGAAATGCAATTGTTTAACTTATAAATGATTGTTTTAAAGGTAACTAGTTGGGCATAAAAGGTTTTGAGCTGCTCATTCTTTTACAGTGGATCTTCCAAATATTAACGATCTTCAGCGATTAAGTACAAAATGACCGCATTTTACGGCTCAGCGAACGATGCGTTCGTAAATTAATTCCTATCGTTAAACTATATTGATTCTAGACCTGATAACCATTTGAATAGTTAGCAATAATACCCAAGAATAGCATAAAAATTCGTCGTTCATGAATAATGTCGTTATCAATTAATAATTTTTGTTTAAAAAAGTGCTTTCATTCACTGGTATGCTTTCAATCACTGGGTGGGTGACTCTAATAGAACCTAATGTATAAATAGTACCTTAATTGTAAACATTATGACTATAAACAATTTTGACTTCGTTCCTCGACATACTGATCATGTTTATAGTAAAAATAAATTAGTTTAAATGTTGTCTTCTCCGAAGAAATAAGCCATAATACTTGACAGATAAATTTCCGTGGAACAAATTGAAGGATTGAATGATACATCGTTTATAATTTAGGTTCCAAAATGGATAAAAGTGAGAAGAAATCCGAAGAAGTTGTCGTTTCGGACGGAAAAAAATACGTTTGTGATAATTTCCAGGAGGCAAATCCACCAGAATCTAGCTTGTTAGCGCACCGAGACAAGACTCACAATGAACAAAAAGATTACGCGTGCAACAAGTGCGACAAGAAATTTGAGTTCCGAAGTCATTTGAGCAGACACCAAATATCAGCACACAAAGGCCACAATAATTTTGCATTTGACAAGTGCGAGAAAAAATTTTCGAAACAAACAAATTTGTTTGTCCATCAAAAATCGGTACACGAAGATCGCGAAGATTTGACGTGCAACAAGTGCGAGAGGAAATTTAAAAATAAATCAAATTTACTCAAGCACAATAGAATATTTCACGAAGTTTTCAAAAATTACTTATGCGAATTGTGCGCTAAGAGATTTGGAAATAAACAGAGTTTGCTCTTGCACATAAAGACAGTACACGACGGTTACAAAGATTTCGCCTCAAAAGTCTTCGAAGATTACTTATGTGACTATTGCGGGAAGAAATTTAGAAATAAATCGAGTTTGCGCTTGCACACAACGATTGTCCATGAAGGTTGCCAAGATTACGCATGCAACATGTGCCAGCAGAAATTTGGACAGAAACAGCATTTGATCCATCACCAAAAAATAATACACAAAAGTCAGAGAGATTTCAAATGCGACAATTGCGAGAAAAAGTATGGAAGTAAATCAGATTTGTTGAAGCACCAAAAAACAGTCCATGAAGGTCGCAAAGATTACCCATGCGATAAGTGTGAGAAGAAATTTAGACAAAAATCGTGTTTGATCATCCACCTAAAGATAGTACATGAAGGTCGGAAAGATTTCGCATGCGACAATTGTGAAAGGAAATGTGTGAGTAAATCAAATTTGTTGAAGCACCAGAGAACAGTCCACGAAGGTCGCAAAGATTTTTCATGTGACACGTGCGAGAAAAAATTTGGACTGAAACATAATTTACTCTCCCATCAAAAGATAGTACACGATGGTCGGAAAGATTTCTCATGTGACAAGTGCGAAAGTAAATTTGGACAGAAACAGAATTTGCTTATCCACCAAAAGACAATACACGACGGTCGCAAAGATTTTGCATGCGACAAATGCGAGAAGAAGTTTGGACAAAAACCGCATTTGCTTTCGCACCAAATGTCAGTACACGAAAATCAAAAAGATTACGCATGTGACAAATGCGAGAAGAAATTTGGGGATCAAAGCAATTTGAAAAGACATCAAAAGACAGTTCACGAAGGTCGCAAAGATTTTGCATGTGCCAATTGTGAAAGGAAATATGGAGATGAACAGCAATTGCTCAGACATCAAAGTACAGTCCACGAAGGTCGTAAAGATTTTTCATGTGACACGTGCGAGAAAAAATTTGGACTTAAATATTATTTGCTTTATCACCAAAAGACGGTACACGAGGGTCGCAAAGATTTCGCATGTGACAAGTGTGAGAAGAAATTCGGAAAGAAAAGTATTTTGCTCTTGCACATAAAAACAGTCCACGAAGGTCGCAAAGATTTCGCATGCAACAACTGCGAGAAAAAATTTAGAAGTAATTCAGAATTATTGAAGCACCAAAGGACAGTCCACTAAAGTCATAACAATCACGTATGTGACAACTGCGACAAGAAGTAATGATTGACAATTGTAAATATTTATAAATGTTCACGCATATATGTTTTTCTAAAATTTCAATAAAAAATTTACTGAAATGATTATATCTTACCCGAACCTGAGACGTTAAACTATCATTACACCTTTGTACACTGACTTTGTGAATTACTATTTTTTGTTCATATCTTGGTCGCTTGATCCCTGTAGCTCTTCATGCAACGATCAGACGAGAATTTTTCTCGCATCTAATTGTTCGAAACTGTGAATGGGACGATCACTTAGTTGGCAACTGCATTTTTGATAAAACTCGCGAAATGACACGAATTTGTAACAGTTTTTGATAAATTTGTTGTCAGACTGATTATACCTGCTACGAGAGACATCGGTAATACAGATTTATTTCTATCTAAAAAAACGAACGTGGAAATCATATAATGATTTAATTCAAACTGAAAAATGTTTTTGTAAATTTCTCCAAAATTCGTAAAAGCTCGCATAATTGTTTTCGAATTGCGTTAGCGGCAAATGACAGTTTGTTCGGGAGTGGTACTTTTTCTAATCCGCCACAGAATTCAAGTATTAGATCGAAGAAACAGCAGTAGCCCATGCGTTATAAAACTTGACCTGACTCAAATTTTGATACAATATATAATACGAATGATGATGCGACTATGGCTGTATAAGCATTGCACTTGAGATCATGCGCAAGAAATTCGGAACAGCAGTGAGCAGCTGCAGATGGCTATTAACTTTAAAAAAGAAACAATAATAATACGGCACGATGAGCAATCTGGAAAGTATACAATATCTCGCGCGCGAGCTAGTTTCAGAGTTCAGCTGCGTGATTGTTACAGCCATTGCCATTACAAAGAGAATTGAAAACGATCGCTTTGGAGTTGAAAAAAAAACGACGCCGCAATGGTGAACGCAAACGCGAAGGCGATACACCGATGTGTATAATAATTTGCACGACGTACAATCGCGAGTAATTGCGTGCACACGTGTTGTAGCAGCGGCAGCTGTTCTGGCACGCAATGATCAGTGCGTTGATCGGCACGCGATACCACAAAAATCTATTCGCGTGGCAATCTGCAAAATGTACGATACAAATGTATAAATGGTGAGCATTAAACGTTCCGATGTTTTCCGCTTCTCTCTCACTTCCTCTCGTGTGTTGTAATGTAATACGTTTATAGAGCAGACGCTAACTTGATCTTATGCGCTGCAAGCTCGATCGGAATTGACTAAATACCGCATGATCGCGTGTGCCGCTTATATGCCTAGGTTTACGCAGTCTCGAGCTTTTATGATGCGCCCTTTAATAGAAGATACACACGCACTGCTATAGACCGAAATCGTTGCATTTCCGACTTGCTGCTCGATCGCTGCATTGCTCGAGTGCTACATTTATAATATCTCGAGTGGATAGGCGTTTTGAGCGATACAAGCTCATTGTTAACCCAGACCCAGGGCTCGAACAATTTTTAGTTTTCGCTTCTCTAATCGAATAGACTTTTTGTGATTTTAAAAAATAATATCAGCTTTTTTGATGAGCTTATTGCCATACCCAGCAGGTGAATGGATAACTATTGCTAAGAACAAAGCTTGGCGTCAATTACCATAGTGAATAGGCACTCGATAAGATTGAAGACCAAGTCATCGGTGTCAACGACTTAGGGTCTAGACTGTATACGTTTAAATACAAAGCCAGTCAAGACTTTCATAATTTATTTTTTTCTTTCAAGTGAACAACCATTGTGATATGAATGGCTCTATTTTCTCCGGCATTTGAATGTGCAAAGATTTCATCGAAAACAAACGAACACGATAGTTAAATATATGCGACGTGCCAGCGATGGAAAAAGTTACGTGCTGCGTTACGTATATCATTTGAGAGATTAATAAAAAAAGAATGAATGAAGCTAATCTCTCACTCTTTTGCGTACCAAAGCCTTACTTCTTGGAATATTTTACAATAAATTGTGATCGAGCATATGCGAGTCATACAGCTGACACATCTCATGGTTTATTATAACCACTCCACGACAACTTGAGTGGATAATGTAAAACTGAATGCATCGAGTTTGAATCTCGCGTAATACTCTTGAAATTTTTTTACTCGAAAGTCTCTGAGTTCATATATCATGTTCAATAATTTTTGTATCAAATGGAAGTCTTCAAAACATATTGCTCCAATCTTACTACTTATAAGGGGATATAGCAATATTTATTTTATGTTAAAAATATATTGATAAAAATTCTTCATATGAATAGAATAATTTTGATTAATGAAATTATAGAATAATTTTATTAATTTTAGACCGATTTTTATTATTTTAATCACATACTATGATTGAAGTTACTTGATGATTTAAAAAGATGACGAATATCCATACTTGTGTCTTATATAGGATTTTTTATTATGTATTAACAATTCTCATCTGTGTACTACATTTGGTTTAACAATGATTTAAAATTAAAAAAAAATGTCAGCTTACACCATTGGTGCGTCAGTTTAATAATAGAAATTATGATAAGCATTAATTGGCTATAAGTTTTCATCTATTTCGTTGCAACGATCGGATCAAGTCGAGCATGAACGGGTCGGCATAACGTTTCATCTGGTCCTCGAGCTCCTCCATGTGCGACACGGTAAAATCGATCGCTCGTTTCTTCAGTTTCTCTGCCTGGTGCTGGTAAGCGAAGCTCAGTATCTCCAGGACGCTCACGATCGACAAATTGTCGCACAAAATTTCTTCGCACTCGTAGCGCAACGCGTCGAGCTTGAACTTGTCGGCGGCCGCGAACAGCTTGCAGACCATTTCTGGGTTGCTCACGATCTCGTCTCGAATGTCACCTGTATAGACGAATTGCAACACGTCCATGAGGATATCGTGATAGATATCGTTCACGAAGATTACGTCCTTTCCGAGTGCCACCAAGGATTTGAACACCGGACTGGCGGTGGCGAGCACGACTGTGTGCCCCGGAACGGGTGCTCCGTCGACGCCGCATATCTGTATGTCGCTAAATTCTTCGTTGAGAAAGAGCCAGTCGTGTGTGGGCATAGTTTTTACTTCTTCGCGAGATTCGTCGCAAGATTCGTCGCGAGATTCGATCGCTTCGTGCCTTGAAAACACTTGGAATTCCGTCGCAACCGTCAAGTCGCAAATTATTGTCAACTTATTGGAAGGCGAGATCGATTCGTAAACCGCTGTGGCTCTGATGTATTTCGACCAACCCCAGTTACGTTGTTTTGGCTCCAGTCTTCTCAAAAATCTGTCGTTGCTAAATACCGATTGGCCATTCGTTAATGATATTTTACACTCTACAGCTACTTCCTCGGTTGTATCACATTCCAAAAATAAGGAAATGTAGCCACTGTCATCTTTTCTGTATCCACCTGGATAACAAGTCAACCAGTATTGCCTTTTGATGTCACCTTCGACACTGAATTTCGGAGACATAATCGGCTCTGCGGTTTCTGCTTTCATCCAATTAAAATCGTTTATTATCCACGTGAACTGACTCCTTTCTTTTTTAACTCGTGTGTAACCCACTAATTTATTGACAGTTGCCATTTTTAAAATTTAGAAGTATATTTCAAAATACTTTGGTTGGTATAGTTTACTCCTGTCAGACTCGCCTCACAATCAACTGACTAATCTCGTACAAGTGATGTTATGAAAATGATGATCATGAATTGTCACTGTTATACGGGCTTATGGTCTCCTAAATACGTTGATACAACCCAAGCAAATTAAGTTTACTGTGTACGAAATATTTAACAACAGATGACAATATTTACATGAGAATTATGATATATCGCATGCCTTGTAATTCACAATACACGTGTGGATTGTTTCAAAATAAGAAATATAGTTCATTTGAAAAAATTTCTTTTATTTTTGAACTTGGACATAATTTTTATTATAATGATATAACATCAAACTGAAAAAATTCATGATACATGAATAAAAAAAATGAAATAAAATCAGTGTCTCGTAATTTTACATTGTATATAATTTAAGATAAATTTCACGTTTATTTCGCTGTGTGTTATTGCTATATGGTTTTTGAGAACATTTTTGTTGCCAACTGGACATGTATCGCACTTGCACGGCTTAAGATTATTGTGCACTGAATCGATGATCATCTGTTCCGATTTTATGTTCACAGATTAACTCTTTTGTAATTATTTTCATTTTGCCGAGCTCACAATCAATCAGATGACGAATAAAATGACTTTTAATGATTTTTTAGAGATCTTTTAGAGAGGATATTTGCGATATAATTTCACAGTAAAAGTTATAAATAGCACCTTCCAAATTGTGTTCCGGAAAGGATTTTGAATTTAAAACCTGATGATTCTAAGGTTTGTGGAACGCTTGGAAAATTATACTGATGTTGCTAAGTATTTTTCAATTATTTGTAACACATTTATTAACAATCGATTGTTCACAGACAAACTAATTTTTTCAAGGAACTTGTAAACTTTATAAAAGCTGTAAATGTATAGTTAAATATGTAAACTTTATAAAAGCTGTAAATGTATAGTAAAATGTATATGATATTGAACATTAGTTTTCATGAGACTTGAAATGAACGATCGTAATTATGTATGTGAGGGAAGTTTACGCTTTGACTTTTATGTCACACTTGTCAATTGGAGGATGATCTGCTCTTCAATTGTTCACTTTCAATTGTTTGCTTATTTTCGATTTAAAACTCGAGTGCTCGAATTTTTCTGAGCGTAAGCCTTTTTTCGAACAAGCAAGGCGTGCCGTGTCGTCTTCGACGACTACGGGTTCGAAGATACCTAATATATTTTTACTTGAGCTTTCACGTGAAACTAGAAGAAAAAGGATTTCTGCATACTTCCTTTGAATGTGTGCATCGTTACAAATCGCATAAATTATGCAATGAAAAATCAGACCGAGAAACGCAAGTGGCAAATGTATTGCGTGCTATAGGGCGACTGTGCGGCTGGCAATTTGAGCGTCCAGCACCGAGCGCGGTTTTCGATTTAAAAAGTTCTCTAATGAGTGGGTTTTTACGATTTAGTCCGACCGCGCGTTCGGCCTCGCTTATTATGCCATACACGCGGCTCTGCTAAAATATTACGTAGGACCGATCGAACGGTTCCTTTTTTTTTTTTTAGTTCTACTCACACACATAATGAATCTCAATATGTATCAAGGCTCTTTTTTACGAGTTAGTCCAAAAGGCGCGTGTTTGTAGCGCGATACGTTTTTTGCGGATAGATTTGAGCTAAATGTCTTGCATGTATTTTTATCGAGAGATTTTCGGTAATATTTATGTATACGTAATTGTACGAGCGCCGATGAGCGTGAACGCAATTAATACCTCGACTGCGGCTTGCATGATGAATGACATCAATTTTTCCACTCGGCTCTTAATCGACGCGATCATCCCGGATTTGAATACAGGCTCAGACGCACACAAAATGTACTATTCGAATTCTACTATTCAAGTCACCATCGGATACAAATTATAAAATTGTTGTACGCATATAATAGCAGATCAGAGCACGTGTCTTTAATAATATCGACCGGCGCCTTTGTGTAGATTTATAATTTCGAACAAAAAATACGCTGATGTGAGTCGAAAAAATGGGAAGTACACGAGCGCGGGGGTATTTGAAGTTGTAATATCGAGTCTCGTCTCGCGTACACTCATATACACGTTGATTTTTATATTTATAATATCAAAAGTCAAAACGAGGCTCAAGTGCCGTGGATTAATAATAAGTCCGAGGTCTCCTGAGAGCACGAGGAATAACGATTGAAAGCTGCAGTGACGCCTAGCGTTGTATGTATGCGCGCCGATCAGATATATAATATGTCATTTATTTCGCACCATCACGCAAAAGGGACTCGGCGCGGGCTTATTCATATTATGGCTTATATAAGCGTGAATTGCCATTGTCCATTAAAAAACTTTTATAATGTACGCGGCTCCCCTTCGTTTTTTGCCCGCACACACACACTCGCGTATGTATAGTGTATGCACGCGTGCATCCAACGACGATCAACAGCTATAAAGAAGAAAAATGTATTCACGCGTAAGTCTTGTTTCTGCGCGTCGCGACTGCGGGAGGAGACACAGAGCCACAGAGATGCTCATTGAAAAGGAGAAAAATACATTTTTTTCTCTCCAAAGTTCAAATGCGACACGTATTAATATATGGCCTGTATTCAACGACTGCCCGACGAGTATTTCATAAAAACCTCGTCATTGCAGCACACTGTGCGGAGTGTGACGAATTCGGTGGACTCATTTTTTTACATCATGTGCCCGGTGCGATGAATAATTTTTTCAACGCGAAACATTGCCGAAAGTGAATCTTATAGATTATTTTTCATGGCGTCTGGATATATGAAAGTACGCGAAACATTTTCATACACATATGTCGCAATGGCGCTGAAACAGTCTGTGACTGTTTTTTCTTTATTCATTTTTATTATTTTATTTTTTTCATTCATGCCAATCGCGATCGTAATTGTAAAGCGCCTTTCCATACTTGCCCAGCACGTGATCGCGACACAGCAAGCCCGAAGAGACTCGAGATCGAGCGGACTCGCGGAAAACCGGTATTAATCGGTTGACGAATGCATTTATGTGTGCCTTACGAGATCGAGGCACGATTCTCGACAGATAAAGCGTTTAACTGCCCGTAGCACGCGAAACGTCGCGTCTATCCAATTGTGTTTATGTTTTTCATGTTACAACTATTTGACGCAGTCGTACACGAAAGACTAAACGATTATTTATAATCATAAGCTAACTGTACACGTTGAAATACAAGCGCGATTAATCAGAAATCGGCATATAAACGTACACAACATATACATCGTACTAATATAGGTGTATTTGCATTTGTATGGAGATGATTTCGGCAGGTGCCTTTCAAAAATGTTTCGCTCACAAAACCCGGGGCGAATACAATCACGAGGCCAATTTTTTATTCGTGTAAAAACATAATGATACAAGCACGGCTACGGATGGAGCCAAGTATTCATGTGAGTGTATACTTATTATAAAGCACGAGACACGACGAAATGCGTATAAATGCCATTTAAACGCGATGTAAATTATATACGCGTAGACGTTGCTATATAAGATCTTTCAATGGTTTGACTTTTCAGAAAAGGTATTGAATGTTTTTTCATTGCTCTCGGCATTGTCCGCCTCATAAATCGGCTTTTCGACGCGCCACGGTGTACTGCACGTATACACAAGCGTGGCCGGTTTTTCGTTGATTTTCATGAGAAGTCGTATCGATTTGACATTTTTTTTCGTGCAAAACAACAACAACGACGACGACAAAAAACCTAACGTCCTCCGCTGTAGCTCACGCTCAATGCATCGTCAATTTGTACGTTATAAAAGCTCGGAACGGGACTGCGATACAATTTGTCCGCGTCCAGTCGGCCAATGACAATCCTTGCGTCGAGCTCGCTTGACTCGTGCCTGGACTCTCTGATCGATCGGAGACGAAAAATAAGCTGCCGCCGTGGTCGTATCGACATTTACATCGATTGCCCTCGCCTGCATACAACCGATCTTGCTACGAGCCGAAACGATATCGCTTCGCTGCCAATTGTGCGCGCGTCAGATAATTTATTTATTAGGAATGCCTGCGTCGCAGCAAACTGCATACCGCGCGAGTAACTCGCGCAAATACAAATGCGACACACGCGGAATGCCACTTTTATATATCCATACAATAGGACGCTAATCGAAACACGAGTACAGGAGAGCGCTACATCGTATATTCGCTATGCGCATACGTACGATCGGTATGTATGTATGTGGGCATTGTAACACATGTATCGCACGCATTGTTATACGCGCTGCCTCGGCATGACCGACTGCAGCCGAGAGATTCCTTCGGAATGACGAAAATATTTATCTCTCCGCGCTGCATGTGTAATACGTACTAGCGCAAAGGCTCGATCGGTAATTATACATTACGCGCTTCGACGTTCGAGCGATAATTTTTCCTCAACTCCTTTTTTCGTCGTTATTATTATTTATACGCTTGCGTTTATTTGACGGCATATTGCCGCGTCTCAGGATAAAGCGTATACTTATAGTGAGACTTCCTGAATGAATATTATATCCATTTATTTTCGTCAGCTTCCAAAGGCCTGCGCACATCTCGTCGTAGCTCGTGTGCATCTGATGCATAATTAAATAAATATATTCCTACGTACAGACGTGAACAGCGACATATATGGAACATTCGATCTCGTCGTCCTTCCTATAAATAATCTCTCTAGCCTTCGTAATTTTTCAAGGTTAAACGCAGCTCGAAGGGATACAACGTATAAAGCATGTCAATAACAACAGCAGCTGCACCAACAAAATAAAGTATTTATGGCAAATTTTGCCGTCTCTCATCATCAAGTGCTATCATTGCTGATTCGTCCTGAATCAAACTTGGGTTTAACCCGGCATCGGTGTGTAGACTCAGAACGGCGTTACGCTCATATTAACCAATTTAACTACTGTTCTTTGAATTTTAATATGAAATGCATGAAATGATTTTATAGAGTATCTATTTCGAATGAATTACGATAAATTAGATTGAAATAAAGAACGAGTGCGGATCGATCTAAGATGATCGAGATTACGCGGCTTACTAGCTTGATATTATCGGAAATTTTAGTGCTAATTGAAATCGTATTTTGGAGGCATTGTTACGACGTCCGCTGAATGATAAAGAATAATCAAACGATAATAACAAATTAATTTGTATATGAAATTTATTCTACTGCGAAAGTGTAACATGACCATTTGGGACTATACACTTGTTGCCACCGCTGCGGAAATCGACACATGAATTCCTCACGGGATTTGAATTTAAATCCTCAGAATATAATTTCGGTGAAATTATCAGCAAATGACAATTTTTCCTCTTCGGAGTATCGGACCAGCGTACAGTATCTGAACAATCGCTTTAGCGTTTTGTGGGCATTAAGAAAAAGAAATACAAAATTACGATTCAAAAAAATCAGCTAGCTTAGTCCGATCCCGAAACGTTGCCAACAAAACGACGATACAGCATGTAATAACGCAGAAGCTTAGCCTCCAGGCTCGACTTCCAATCATAAAACTAATCCGATTTCGAATATCATCATAATATATACGAATATAAGGTAGAAGCAAACGTACAAACATATATAATACGGATAAGAGCAATCCTAAACTTGGATCTCTCGTTCTCCAAAAACTCGCGCCCCAAATATAAAATCACAGACACACGCGCAGGCAGGCACGTAATATCCATACAAATGTAAATGTATATATGTGAGAATTTGCAATTAAACGAAATTGAAGAACGCATAAATCTCACCTCTCGTCGTGGTTTTGTTTTTTTTCTTTTTCTTTCGTTTTTTTTTTTCACTAGCAGTGTTGCTGCTGTTGCGATCTTTCGGACCCTCAGTCGAAAATTTTCTCTTGGCACGGCGGCATTAGCAGCAGCAGTAACACCAAACGAAACGCGAGCAAAAAAATACTCACACACACACAGACGTGTAAGCGCATAAATATATACACATACACACCAGAGGCTAAATCACCTTTAGCAACGGACGCGAGGCGGCACAAAAACAGGCTTGGTAGGCAATTATAAATCCGAAAATGAGAAATAAATTCAACGCGCAAAATCAGATTAGCCTCATCTTCCCCGTGTATGTGTATAAGCGTTTACGTGATATTTTCGTGTGTATGTGTGTACGCGTACCTCGAGAATGTATACGTGAATGCATGTATAAATATGTGCACTTACACGTATGCACAGTCGAGCAGAGTACAGACGAAAACACGAAGGGAAGCTGAAAAATAAGAGAAAGAAAGGGAAAGAGAGCATATATATATATAAGGCATGCAGAAAGCTGCGGAGAATAAGATGGACAGGCCGAGATAGGTCGACGACGTGTATGCTTGCCTCGCGCGCGCACACGTGAAGCTCTCGCATGCACATGCAGCTGCAGCGCGCACAAAACAACACAAGGACGTATATAGTTGCCCGACTGCACTGCTGCTGCTGCTGCTGCGCTGCTACTCGGCGAATACGGCATGGCTAAGCTTAAAAGTACATCGAGGAGAGAAGAAAATGGACCTCAAGTTTTAAATAAAAGGAGCCCGGTTCTTTCTTCGCGTTTCGTATTATAAGCACCTCGGAACGTTCTCTCTTCACTTCGGCGGTGCTCGACCAACAATATTCATCGTATATTATATTTCGTCATGATTTCGTTCGACTTGACGCGTGTATCGCTGACGTCCTCGACGCGGCTCGAAATTTTCGCGCTGCTACACGTATATTACGTATGTAATACAAGAGCCAAAGATCGATCATCTTTGGTTTTGCGGCCACCAAATTATTACATGTAATCGAGAGAGTTTTTCGGAGCTCACACTTATTGTATCGCCAAATCGTTTTAGCTCAAATACGATTGGAAAAGAAAATGAAATTGCACACGCAAGTGTATAGAAAGAGAGAATTTCGCAACGTAAGCAAGAAGGAGAATCAAATGTGTATACCGATTCTTCGAAATCAAAAATCGCAAACATTCGGACTTTACAGTAGTTTGCACACACACACACACACACATATATATAAATGGGGACTGTATCAAAAGAAGCTCTGTTATGTGTATATGTAGTCAGCCGCAAGAGAAAGAGAGAGAGACCAGAAGAAAGAGATGGAGCTTAGTCTCGTGAAGTCTCTCTTTCAAGATCGGTAAAAAAGAAATTCTCTATATATGTACGAATGGGTCCGTATACAGCATAATAGAGGCGGGGACCTCGTTTCTATCTCTCTCTTTCTTTCTCTCTTTCTTGCACGCGTGAGAGGCTCGACGCCAGCAAGGCGCGACAATAGCGCGCGCCCGGCATTTCTCTCTCTCTCTCTCTCTTTCTTGCTCGTTCTTTTTACCGAACCGGATTTCGGGATTAAAATCCAGTATACACTCACACATACACAAGAACGCAACCGAGTGAACAAACAAACTAACATTTTTGTATATCTATATAGATACACACAATCCTTTTTTCTTTCCCTTTCGAGTTTCGTTCCTCTTTCGTTTCTGCACGTGTGTGCGCCTACGTGTGTATGTGCGTGGGCATGCATGTTTGTGTGTGGAGTTGCAAAGCGCAAAGCGAGATGAGAGAAGAAGGTAAAAAGAGAGACTGTAGAGGCGAGAAAAAAAGCGAAGGAAGGTGGCGCGAATCGAGCGAAAAGAAACATGACAATGATGCGGAGGAGGGTGAAACCTACGGCTCCTCTCGCTGCTCTTGTGGAACTTCTCTCCGCAGCTCTTCTTTGAATTCGTTACGCTCGGAGAAAGAGTGAAACAGTCACGCTCGTCTTGCTCCTTCTTTTTTGGTTCCTTGCTCGCGCTTATTTTTTTTCTCCACTCGTTTTTTTCCTCTCGTTCTTTTTCCTTGCTCTCTGCGCGAACTCGGCAGATTAGTGGCTAGATTCTCAAAAATGATTCGAGGTGTAAAAACATAAGATGGACTGTCGAGCTGATTTCTTCTAATTTTACTGTTAAAAAACTGATCCCTTGAACACAATTTCGGTACATTTTCGAGTATTTGTTGAGAAAAATTGCATCAACCAATTGTTTACATATTACAGAAGAGCGAAAAAAAAAATATTTAAATTGAAATTTATCAATATCAACAAATATGTAATAAAAATGTTTTTGAATATCCTCTTGATATTTGGTTCCTACAGATGAGAAGAAAAGTAAGAGCATGGATTAAATCTAGCAGGTCGGGTAGTTCATATCGCCAACCTTATAATTATTTCTCAAAGAATACGTAAAGTTTATAAATATGAATAAATCATTATTTACACAGATAACTTTTTATCATTTGAACGCTTTTTAGCCATCATTACGAGCAAGTGAGAGGCATTAAAGAGCTAGTGGTACATAAAGGTTTTTTAATTTTTGTTTTGATTTAGAGAACAAGACCACTCAGACAGCTGCCCATCCATCCCTTCAGGTATGAAACCCAAAGGTGAACGATCATCGAGGGCTGCCGAATTCTCCAAAAAGAAGGATCCAGGCAGCCAACCTCACGCTCAGGATGAGAAGCCGTCTCTCATCATCGTGGCTGCATCGACTCCTACTTTGGGTAGAGAGTCTGTGAAGATGTACTACAGAAATGATCCTGTGAAGTATGATCTTAATTTCGTCAGGGAGTTTCTCAAACTTAAGCACTGAACTTTTATAAATCACTTGTGGATTCGGCACAAATGCGCTGATGGCCACGTAGCGGATGAGTAGCAAATTAACTTTGATGAACGATCTACTAATACGCATGACGCATGTCACAATTTTTGGTAGTAGTATATCTTCAGCGCGCATTACGAAAGTCTCAATTATGTATTTGAAATGTGCTTTTTGTATCAAATGAGATAAAGCGTAAAAATTAAACATCGGTTTATAAATAAAAATAGGAACAGTCACATTTTTAGGAAGAATCTTTGAGTCAATGTATTGGCAACAGGTTTTCATTAAATATTTAGTACACATATTTTGACATTGAAATTCATAAAGATGTTATTTATTAAAAATTCTATAATAGTAAATATTGTTAGATTAAATACTGTCAGATATACAAATAAGATAATTTTTTATTTTGAGTAACATTTTGACCCTGCAATGTTTTTGATTTTCTTTATCAAATTTCGAATTGTTTGAAAAAAAATTAAGTTGAATCTTCAAGACTTTACAAACGGTTCTATTGGTTCTTGAAATTCAATAGTGAAGGAAGAATTGCTTAAAACATCGCAAGCTTTTATTTGAAGGCAGGGATGCTGCATTGTTAAGCAAAAAAAAATTCACTCCTCTACCACAAAACGTTTAAAAGGACCGGTTCCTTTTTTCACAACCGCTCTTGTTTACAGATTTTTATATCTCTCGATCCTCGGATCTTTTATGAAATCCAACACCTAGGTACGAATGGTGTGAAAGCTATTGTATATTATTGTGATTATGTCTACTTTTAACGATGGTAATTTGATTTATGTGCACTGTACAATGAGAATACCTCCAATGGCAAATTATGTAAGGCCAATACATGTAAAAAACGATATTGTCTCTGTATAAATGGTAACAAATTGGTTTTTTTATGTTAACAAATGGATTCGATTTTCATGAGTTAAATTGTTATTATTGTTATAAAAAATAATGATAATATACTTTATAAAACATCGCTGTCAACGTTGTCGAATATATTTTTTATGCATTGTCCACCGAAACATATCTGTCAAATTAAAGCATATTGATATTTAACAACTAACTTTACGTATTTCATAATCCAAGACATACTTGATTTTCTCCACAATATGAACCATCGGCTGGTCGATGAAAAAATGTTTCATTGACAGTTAGGCTCCCATCCCCGATATATTTTGAGCAAATCAAATGCAAACAATTGTTTTCTTCTTCCTGCAAAAATATTTGTATGAAAATTTTGCTTAATTACTCCACTCGACCAGAATCACTTACGGAAAAATATTCTTCTCCATGCAGTGAACATTGATCATCGCGAACATAAACTTCACCTGGTAAGGTTTTGGATTTCAAATATTCTGGATTAGGTTCATAAACAGATCTCGTGTCAGCTACGCACTTTCCCTCCAAACACATCTAAAATAGAGACAATTGTATAATTTAAATCATCATTTTTGCTCATTGTCGTAAAACATTTTTTGAACCAACATGTCCAATTCCACAATATGTTCCGTCGGCTGGAGGACTATGTATTTCGATCATGTGAAGATCAATAGTGTCATTTATTAATACGACTTTCGTACAGTGAAGTTTCGAGCAATCACTTTCGATTGTCTGTTTAATACAATGAATTTATTATGAATAAATGAGACTGCAATTGAATCTAAATGATGTACGATATATATTTTACCCAATTAGAAAAGTATCCTTCTTTAATTTTCCAACATTGTTCGTTTCGGCTCATAATTGTCCCAGGCAGTATTTTTGAGTATGGGATGCCAATATCTGGTTTGTTGCGAAGACATTCTGAGTATCCAGCACTTGAAAATTAATAAATTCTTATCGTATCAAAAAAGTTACATCAAGTTGAAAGTTTAATTTATAAAAAATAAACTTGATTTCAGGATTGTTCGATCTTATAATATTTATTAATTTTCTAATTAAATAAAAAATACAGGATTCATACTTGAAGAAAGTTCTCATGCTACTGATACTGCAGTTTGACCAATGCCACGAACGGCTGTCTGTATTATTGTAACTCATAATGTATCCATCGTTTCCAGAACAAAACATTTCGGTAGGATTTTCTGCTGGTATACCATCGTGTTCGGCACCAAATCTTTATCGGTGTTCATAATTTTTTTTAATTTTTAAAAGATTTAAATACATGAGCATGATCAAATAGAAAAAATGTTACGTGTGAGCTAATTCATGAGCTGCGGTAATGATTCCGCTGAAGCCCCCGGTATCTTGTACTAAAGCTACATTCGACAGAAGATCGCAGGCCCCTCCTACAGCAGCGATACCTTTTGCACGTGGAAATTAACTGTGGTTAAACATTGAAATTTATTATTTCAAATTATTATTGTACCATACCAGTAGCCAGTGACGTATTATTATTGTCATCAGAGCTGATTATATCGCGCCTGGTAAATGTATAAATGCGTATTGAGTTAATTTTTCATTTAAAAAATTCAAAGTATCATGATGAGGCAATGTTGAACAAATTTTTAATGCTTACCTTGTCATTAGAACTACAACGTCGTATTTCGTCCTAGGAATTTCAGATAGTCGAGAAAAGTATTTTCCAGCTATTTTCAAAGTTTCGCTCCCTAAAATCGAGTAATTTCCTACGTAACTTTGCGATAGATACCAATTAGCCTTTGGGTCCTTAAAAATTACAGTTTAATTCCTGATCACGCAAATAAAAATATTATTACATGAGGAATGAAAAAAAATTTTTACTTGAGGTATTACTATCCCAGCTATGTTTAGTTGAACAGTAGGTCTGTCAATTTCTCGAAACTTAAGATCAACTGCGTTCCAAAGAGCTATCATATAAAATAACGTTCCGTTGATATTAAAATTTTCCATCCTAAAAAATGATAATTTTCAGATTTTTTATCTTACACCATGATATTGTGATTTGTATTTTACCCGTAAGTTTCATAATCTATTACAACTAAAATTTCTGGATAAACTATATCCTTGTCAGTAAAATGTTGATTTTCTGAATCTTCCCTTTTTTTGCGCCTCTTCCTTTCGATACGACGAAACTTTTGCATACTTTTATCTACAATAATCACAATTCATGCAATAATTGTAATGAACCATTTATGTTGTGGACCAAATTACCTGACTTCCTAATTGCCCCTCTATTCGCAGAGGTGCCTCTGCGAATTTTCGTTTTTATCGCAATGTGATGAGTTCGACCGGAGTATAAATTTTCTCTTAAATTCCTTGGGATGGAAAACGATGCATTCTTCAGTAAATCCAGATCAATACGTTTTGGTAATGGTCGCAACATCACTCGATCGTTTATGACACCGGTCTAAAATAAGTTCAATTCAATCAACGATAACACTGTAAACATTTTATTTGCAATTTTTTTCGTAAAAATAAAATGTTCACATACAAAATGTGTATCATTTCCTCGATCGTTATTCGTCATCAAGGCAGCATTATTAACTAGATCAGAATAAACATTCAACGAGCTCATAAGAGGCTGAAATCATTAATTCAGTCTTGAAGTAAAACAATTCTAAAAATTGTTTCAACTTTTGAAGTCTGAAATTTATACGTACAAATTCAAATTTTTGGTAAGATATACTTAAATTCTTTTTGGAGTCGCTGTAAGCCAAATATATTGGAGTTTTTTGACCGATCAAAACTTCATTATTTTTCGTTAAATTAAGCTTATAAGTTTTATTGAAGGCTCGCATGTTTAGTTGAAGATTTGATCCATCTGTATTTTCGTAATTTATCGACACAATGTCATACTCCAATTCATGAACTACACAAAAAAAATGTAATGTTTGCTAGCGATCAATTGTTATTGCGATGAATTTTCGTTACCTGTTTCCTTTTTGCAGTCAAAAACCAATTCCACCTCGACATCTGTCATTAAATCGTGAAGCTAAAATTAGATAAACGGAAGCAACTGTTTGCTATATTCCTCGTAGTGTTATCGAGATTCGAGAATTTTTATATTACCTTTTGTCCCCGAATCGTAAGCGCACAAGAGCCGAACAGTATAATTGTGAGCCAAATCATTAGTTAACTGCGGTTACGCTTCTTTCGAAATTTCGACCAACTACAACTGCCATAAAATATATCGCCGAGCATGTACACTTGAACTATTTTTTTAGTTGGTGCATAATCGTGATGGAAATGAAATTTAATGTCCAGTCATAAAAATTGATATCTACGACGATTCCTCGTGAAGTTATACATAATAAGGTTCCTACAATAGTCTTGTCTAGTATCTAGTAGAACTTTCGCAATCATTTCATACGAAGGGATGAATTAATTTCATTAACGGTTCACGAATAATTCAGGATAATAGTTTAAATTATCATAAAATTTTCCTGATGGATATTTTTCCGATGGATATTTTTTAAAATGACACCTACCTAGCGAAAATTACAGAAAAATTTTTTCAAGGTTTTCATTCCCAATACCTTTTTAAACTCGTATAGTTCGTTTGCGAATGAAGAATTTTTTCTAGGGTCCCTATGTCATAAGCTTTATGTGCATGCGTGTCCCGGCGTAGGCTCTGTCCGCGTGTAGTTTTACTCATTTCAAACTTTACACCGAGGTGGATACATGGTACTTGTGATTTTTTGACTACTTTTATTATGTTATAATAATAATTCGACAGTTATATCTCGATTTTAAGTGAAAATATTATGTACATTAAGTTTTAATCAATTTTCATCAACTTTTTTCAGTGATTATTTCTGCAAAATATCTGCAAAAATGTCCGACGTTGAAACGTAAGTATCAATCATTACTGCACACGTGCACAGTCTTTCAATAATCAGTAGAATTTGTATTGAGTAAAATTATTAATCGAGCGTTCCTTATTAACTAGTTAGTGCAGCTTTTTATATTTATGAAATGTTTATATCATTATTTTTCAAAATAATGTTGATCGTGGCAAAGAACCATCATTCGCAAAACCTAACCTAAAATCACAGAGTGAACTGCATGCGTGGAAATAATTATAATTTTATTTTGAAATAATAATAATAATTATAATAATAATAATGGTAATTGTTTATTACGTAGTGATGACGTGCCCTCCGCAGTTGGCGGCCCTATGGATGTGAACACTGCACTCCAAGAAGTCCTTAAAACAGCCCTCATCCACGATGGAGTTGTACGAGGCCTTCATGAGACAACTAAAGTATTAGACAAGTAGGTTGAAAATGAAATTCAATGAAATTTCATAATTTTATAAAAATATCATTAATTTATAAATTTATATGAAAATTTTTACATCACTGATATAATTTTATTTATAGGCGACAGGCTGTTCTTTGCATTCTTGCTGAGAACTGCGATGAAGCTGACTACAAAAAGGTGATCTCAGCTTTGTGCAATGAACATCAAATACCTCTTATTAAAGTCGACAACAACAAAAAGCTTGGCGAATGGGCTGGCTTATGTAAAGTTGATAAAGATGGCAAAGCCAGGAAGGTTGTTGGATGCTCTTGTGTAGTCATCAAGGTAAAGTTTTGATTATATTTTAATTTTAGATTTAATGTAAATTGAAATAGAAAACTGAATTGTTTAATAATTGAACAATTTTATTTTAAATTCATTTTTGGCCTTTGCAGTGTAAATACCAGCCTTTAATAAATTAAAAATATTATGATGATACTTTTGCTCCCTCTACTGAAATGAACCCAAAAAATTAAAATCTCTTGTTGAAATAAGCCTTACTGATGAAGCAATAATTTAACAAAAATATTTAGCCAAATACATACTAACTTGAGTTTTATAAAAAATTTTCTGTTTTAGGACTTTGGTGAAGACACTCCAGCTAAGGATGTTCTTATGGACTATCTTAAACAAAGTGCTGTACATTAAGTTCACTTTAATAAAAAACAAATAAAAACCAAACTTTACAGTGTTCTTTTAACTTTGTGTTATTAAATATTATGCAAAGAGGTGTATACACCCTTTTTAAGCACTTCAAATATTCTATCTCTACTATGAAAATTAAAATGTTTGAAAAATTCAAAATTCCGTCTTTCAAATCTTGAAACGCAGTCTCTGCCTAAGGCTCTGATAATCGCCACATATAATCTTATCCTTTTATTTTTTCATAATTCGTGCAACTACATGAGTTGCAGCACGTATTCTCACGCCGCTGCGATCTTTAGATAAGTGTTTTTTTACCTGTATAGTATATGAGCAGAGGAAGCTCGAGCTCGAGATCGTTTTATTTTGCCCGTATAAAATTGCAGCGAGAAGAATTTTGTCGATATCGATCATCGCAAGGCTCAAGCGATATATATAAGTTACACTTTTATATTTGCATCGCAAACCAGAAATAAATTTTAAGTAATGCGCGTAAAAAATTCGTATGCATGCATATACGAAAATGTAAGAAAGTGTATTGCTTGTGTAAGGTCGATTCCACGTAAGTTATTTTTTGATAACAAGCTGTTCTTCTCGACGTGCTTCGACGTTTACAATCGGATAGATCGACATTTTGAAGGATGCCCTCTTTGAAAAACTCGTTTCTCTCAGTTAACATAAATCTGGTGCTTTTTTTTCATATAATTCGAGCTCGGTATCGTAAAAATTCTTGATTAAAATTCACTCTATTTTTTTACAATTGAAAAAATATAACTTTAAAACAATCATATTTAAATGATATTTTTAAAAGTAAAATTATGATACAAATTTCATCTGTATTTTGATGGTTTTTATTCTATTTCATTGATGCTTTACTTTGCGAAGATTCAAAATATTCAATTTTATTGCAATCTTACGTTAATTTTGACAGTGCGGCCTTAGCCCCAGCGATACTTCTTTACCGATCAATTCGCGGTACCAATCCTTTATCAACAATGTAAAGTATTATTATGTTTTTACTTTAAAGTATTTTTGTGTATAATTTTTGTAGTAAAAACGTTTGTAAATCATTAATTATGGAAGTTTGTTTTGTTACTTCAATTGATGTTTGCTTTTCATAACTTTGGATACTATCTTCTGACCTTCAATCAAAAATGAGCTAAAAATCCTGTAATATAAAAAATAAATCAATCTCTTATTATTGCTCTATTGAGATGTGTAGTATTAATTTAACAAGTAATTGTATTTTACCTTGCCTTAATAACACATTTTTAAATTTTGCACTTGTCATGAGACTGTCAGTCACGGCTTCAAACCAAACTTCGAAATGGAAAATCATTACACTTCATAATATTATAATTGAATCATAACATTTAGCTAAGTACAGACATAATAGTGAAAATATAAATTATTTTTAAGTTTCCCATTTTGATCGTTAACCGGTCAAATTCGATTTTGAATTATATTCTAGAAATCCAGAATGCGCGAAACCAACGACGCATCAAAACACATCTCTTCTGCTACATCAAGTGATCGAACTCCAAAATAACTTAAGATAAAAACAACAAAGAGACATAAATGATGAATAATTTCGATCGTAACTGACATACTCTTCTGTAGCAATTTTATTGAAGCATTTGTACTAAAAAAAATCAGCTTTATAACAATGGCCAACAATAATATGAATAAATTGATTGCAAGAACATTTTTTAAGAATTTTTTTGAAAAAACTGAGGTAAATAAATTACATAACAATTCTTGAATTAGAATTATTGTCAAAAATAAGCATCTGTTAACAATTTCTTTTATCTAATATCAATATTTATTCTTGATTTATATGTTGAAATCATCAGTTAACAGTAGAAATTCTTCATTTTAGAATTTATCTCAAAAGAAAGGACCTAGTAGATTTGGAAATTACAGCTTGATTGAGCCACAAAAAGTGTCAGCAAAACGAGATGTCCCAGCATACATTCCTAAGCCCACATATTCAGAAACCGGTGAACCTATGCCATCTCCAAGTGAACCAGAGATTAAAACTAAAAATCAAATAGAATGTATGGCACACAGTTGTATACTTGCCAGACGAGTGTTACGTGAAATCAAATCTATAATAAAAGTATACCTTCTGATTTTATTTAAAAGAAAATAAATGATAACTAGAATATTTTTAGCCAGGTATTACCACAGACTTTGTGGATCACACAATTCATGAAATGATCATAAATCAAGGAGCTTATCCAAGTACATTAAATTATCGAGGATTTCCAAAATCTGTATGTACTAGTATAAATAATGTAGCTTGTCATGGAATTCCTGATGACAGACCTCTGCAGGACGGAGATATTTTGAACATTGATGTGACAGTAATATATACTAGTTGTGAATTATTATCTCAATGTTATCAAGTTTTTTAAGTAAACTTATTTCCATAGGTTTTTTTCAATGGCTACCATGGGGATTGTTCAGAAATGTATGAAATTGGAACAGTAGATGAACAAGGCAAAGACCTTATTAGAATAGCTAAATTATGCATGCAAAAAGGAATGGATATTTGTAAACCAAATGAAAAATTTTGCAATATAGGTACAGATATTTAACCACTACTTTAAATGTATACATAAAAGTAGTCATTTATTTACTTTCAATTCAATTTGTTAAAACAAAAATTGTCCTGCAATAGGTACTATTATAGAGGAAACAGCAAAGAAACATGGTTATAACATATTTCCTGCATTTGGTGGTCATGGTATAGGTCAATATTTTCATGGTCCACCAGACATATACCATTTTGGTGAGCAAAATTTTTCATCAAAATATTTCAAATTTTAATTTTATTTAAAATGACGATATTTTAAAGCTAATGATGGGGAGGGTGTAATGAAACCAGGAATGACATTCACCATCGAACCAATTGTTACACAAGGAAGGGAAGAAGTTGTAGTTTTAGAAGACGAATGGACGGCTGTGTCATTAGATAATGCAAGATCAGCACAGTTTGAAAACACAATTTTAATAACTGAAAATGGTTATGATATTTTAACAAGCTAAATATAAAGTGGGATCTTGGAATTTAACAAATAAAGAAATCCAAGTTTCAGTAAATATCTATTTATACTATAAAATATTTTTACTATGTACCCATACAAAATATTTTTTTCTAATTTCTCTAAATATCAGTAATTTGGTATCATATTACAAATCATAAACATTAAATTTCTTTAAGATGAGTGATCCTTTGGTTCCATACATACTGAATTGTCTCTGGTCTTCATTTGGATAAATTCTGCTGCTCATCGCTGCCTGTCCATCATTTACGAATACCTCAATGGACGAGCTGTCAATGAAAATATCCAAGGATAATTCAGGCTTGGACAAATCGATCGGTACACTTCTGGAGGATCGTTCAATATTGTATTTGGGATAAAATCGTTCGAGGAACAATCGGCTTTTCTCGCGATCTACGTAGATCTTGACTCCCTCGAATTGCTCGTCGTTGCCCTTGAGCTGGATGCCGAATTCCTCGCAAGTCGTCTCCTTCAAGTTGAAGTCAACGACGATCTCATTTCGACTCAACTGCTCGCCGCTGAGAAACACCCGTTCGCCTGCTGCATCAGCTTGTTCCGACGACTTGGCAGGCTCGCTGGACTCGAGGGTCGCAGCTTTACGCTTCTTGCGAGCTTCCTTGACTTCTCTGATGGGCCTGATCTCCAGGTCACCGGCGTCGTTTAAAGTGAGCTCCCTTGGTAGCGAAAACTGTCCAGCCCAGCCCTCGCGTTTCTCCGCGAACTCGGACTCCCACATGTCCAGCCAGCCGATGAGGATCCTTCGGCCGTCGGCCGCCAGGAAGGTTTGCGCGGCGTAAAAGTCGTGGCCGTGATCGATCTCGCGGAACTCGCGCTCGATCTTGTAGTCGCTGCCGGGATGCCACTCGCCCACGAAGTATCCGGTCTGGTAGAGATTCTGGTAGTCGTAACCGGCCGGCTCCATGCCCTGCGGATTGACCAGCAGGAGCCGCTTGCCGTTCAGGCTTATCATGTCCGGGCACTCCCACATGAATCCGTACTTTTTCTCGGACCTGGCCAGCACCCGATCGTAGGTCCAGCTCATCAGATCGGTCGAATTGTAGAGCAGCACCTCGCCACGGCTGTCGGGCGTTTGGGTGCCGACGATGACCCAGTAAGTGCCGTCGGCCTCCCGCCAGACCTTGGGATCGCGGAAATTCAGCTCGCTGCCGTTGCGCACGATGACCGTGCCGAGCTTGCGGAACCGGTCGTCCTCCTCGCTGTCCGAGACGGCGAGCATCTGCCTCTGACGCTTGTTGCCGAGGCTCACGCCGGTGTACATGAGGTGCAGCTGGTCGTCCTTGACGATCGCCGAGCCCGAGAAGATGCCGTCGATGTCGTCCGGAAGCGAAGGCGCCAGGGCGATCGGCAGATGCTCCCAGTTGAGCATGTCGCGGCTGCGCGCGTGGCCCCAGTGCATCAGACCCCAGCTCGGCGCGTGCGGGTAATGCTGCCAGAAGGCGTGATAGTAGCCCTTGTGGTAGATCAGGCCGTTCGGGTCGTTCATCCAGCCCTTCACCGAGGCCAGATGGTATTTCGGATACCAGGAGTACGGGGCTTTTGTCGGCTGCGACTTGGACGCTTCGATCAGCAGCGCCAAAAGTAAGAGTCCGCTAAACGCGACCTGTTTGCTCCAAGACATCCTGCTTCTGGAATGAAAAAATAGAAAGATTACGAATGTATAGAATTGCGAATTAATCGATATCTTTAATAATTCTCATCTACGTCATTTACATGAAAGCAGACAAAAACGACACCTGTCCGGTGGGACCGATCATTGTACATTTATTTTTTATTTTTCTCACAACGACGTACTTTTCATGTTTCTCGAGAAAAACATGCAGCTTTATATAGATAATAAACTAATGCGAGAAAAATTGGCGCTTTTTAGCGTGTACTAGCGCTTATTACCTTGTTAATTTTTTATTATATAATCGCATAACGAGCTGTCGCGCGAGTGCGTCAAAATAAAAATGCAATCGCGATTTACACTGGCGTAGATAGCTCTGGCTATATATACATCGATGCCTCATGCCGCGACTTGGTCAACATTACGTCTTTTTTTTTATTCACTTTGCAAAAAAAGAGCATTTGTTTATTGCATGAAAAATGTTAAAATTTCAAAGTTTATGAGTGAATCATAAGCTAACTTCGGCCAAAGATTCTGCGTTTCGTCTCTCAAAATTCATTAGTAATTGTTTACCTCTGGAAAACTGGTTTGACAGTCTGACAAATATGTTCGCAGTTCGCATGTCGTGTAAGCTTTTTAACTGTCTATCATATATTAATGCAATTAATAAAACAGACTCTACTTTTAGTATTTCAGTTTGAATTTTCATTCAAACCATGGAGTATCGAATTATCTATGCGGGCAATTTAGTTTTGTAATTACAGAGAAATTACTCAGTTAAATTTATTTAAAATAATAATAAGCAACTATATTATTACTACATCAGCTGGTGCACAAAAAATAATTGTAATATTTCCATTAAAAAAGAAAAGTTCATTTTCATTTTCCCAATTAATGAAAATAAAGTTAATTTACCTTCCTAGCAAGTTCACAGTTGAATTATTCGATAATAGTGAGTAGAATAGTATTTTTCATGCACTTTAACTGCGTTGAAAAACTAAAAATCGACCATGCTTTTAAAAGATACGTAAATGAGGCACATAAATAATTATTGTATAGAAAAAAAAATTAATTTTCTTTTGATTAGTTCTTACGAAATAAGCTCATTTACCTTGTCAGCAAGTGTACGTCAACAACACTTCTATTGATTTTTTAATAAATATAATAAATTTTCTTTCAACCAATTGGCGTGAACAGGAATAATTTTCCTTGTCAGTATATGCAAATCTACTATACTTATGTTTGTTTTACGACGAAACAATTAATATATTTCCATCAGTTTATATAAATGAAGGTAATTTACCTTGACAGTATGTGCATATCTGCACTTCTGTTGAATTTTAAATTACACTGAAGTCAGGTGTGTGAAATCTTCAAATGCAACAATGTCGTAATGCACAAAAGAGAGGGAAAAAACATGTGCAAAAAAACCTTTATTCCACTAATACAAATTATCTAATTATATTAGGCTTGGAGGATAATGAAATGTTGAACTAATTTTGTTTACATAAATTGACTACTTTGAGCGGCTCACTCAGATCTGATAGAGCTCAGTGTTTCAACTACTTGATCGATGAAGTTATTTTGATGGCTTTATGTTCAATACAATTAGTTTTTTGCACATTGACTGTGCTTTGACGATAGTGCAATATTTTCTCAATCGTTTTCATTGTTTACGATATATATATATATATATTATTGATATCCTTTCAATGTTAAATTATATTCAAAAAATCTTATCTAATCTCATCTTATTTTTGCACTGTAACGAGATATACATTTCATTTATAAGGTTAGCGTTTTTATTATAAATAATAGTCGAAGATACATCCTTTTAGGATGCTTCCAAATTATTCTTACTTGAATAGCTAATTAGTTTCCTTAATTATGTTACCAAAAAATTTTAATTATTTTTCAAAAATGGAAAATTGATAAAGCAGTGTTGAATTTTTTTGAAACATTTTATTCCACGATATAGAAACATTTTTCCAACATATTTACGTTCAATCACTTTACAAACTTATTAAACTAATTATTTAATACCGGTCGAACGTCAATTAAAATTAGTAATGAAATTGGATAACCGCTTATTCATACCGATTATATCTAACATTCATACCGGCAGTAATAGGAACACTTATGATCACAATTGTAATAATTTTTATGCCGTATCGAAGAAATTGAAGAAAGAGGTCAAGCTCGTCCGCTTGGCTATTACACTTCCTGTAACTGCGATCGAGACGATGGGGGACGAACCCATCTGTCCGATCAAAAAGTTAGCTTCGAATTTACCCGATGGTATCAGTCCAACTGGAACATAGTCAGCCATGTTGATCACGTAGTCATTTATCGTGTAGTTTCCCTGAAAAGCGAAGCAAAGAATTTTCAAAAAATAAATATTGCGCTTGGTTTTGTAAGTAGCCACGGTGTCAAAATGCAATTTTGATACTCACAGCAGCAATGGGACATCCTCCAGGGAATTTGTTTTTTGGTTGAATTTTATCAACGATCGGTTTGAAGAATCCTTTCTCGTCGAGAGCTTCGCAGAGGGTGTTCACTTGATTTCTCAGTATCGGTAGTCCATGGAATTGTAAATTTCCCCTCACCTAAAATTTGATAAAATCGTCACTCCACTTGTACGTATAATTTTTCATATACCTATCAGATGCTCACCTGGAATCGCTCGTCCAATTGACTTTTTACCGGCACCCTGACCGATATGTAACAATCTTCATTTTCGTACCTCAGTTTCGTGACGATTTCTCCGAAGTAATCGTTGGGTCTGCTTTTCACTTTCAACGATTTGACTCGTACACCGACGCACACCTGTCAACGCAAAACGCATCGCAAAGCTTAACCACATTTTCGGGGCAGTTTGACAATGAAAGAAAGAAAGTACGCGATTAACTTACAACTTGTTCGACTGCCAGGGCCAAAACGCACAAGGTAAATAGTTGAATTGTCTTGGATGCCATGACTGTACGAGTTACTTCTTGCTGATCTACAAAAGCACTAGATGATTGCAAGAGGATGTGTCCTCTCTTATATACGAAATTATTAGCGCCGAAATTTTGACGAATGAAAGTAAAACAGAAAAGAGGGCAAAAAAGAGATAGAAGCTATGGTTTTACGGCGAGGCTCGTTTAGGCAGAGTATCTCACGCATTAGCCATTAACGCCCTCGATTCATATTCGAATCGTATAGGTGGATTCAATGCCTGCTTATACACTTTCAAACTCTAGTACCGTTACGATTAAGGTAAGCCGGAAGAAGCTAGGATGATAATGGGATATAAAGAAACAAAACTATCTAATCACACCTGTGTAGATTTGGGTTCTCTAGAGCTCATCTGTGTTTTCTAGCCTTTATTGTGAGATTTGACTCATCGCGTCGTATGATGCGAGCTCAGATAAGGGCCTTCGTCGAGGCTTTAAAATCGCGTATTTATCACTCTGCTGATCCTTGAACACCGCAAAAAAACTTTAATCGAATCGTTTGTATTCCGTTTATCCGTATAAGATAACTTTTACTTTTATTCATTTGGTAATTTTTCAAGAGAAACCTATCTTAAAATGTAAATGATTTGTTCTTGGATTATAGGGAATTATGAGATGATACGTCTGCAACTCTCACTTTACATTCAATTTTATTGATAATCTATATTTGTAATTTCTTCACAGAACAAAAAATTGATAGTTATTAAAAATAAATAAGAATTTGTCCCATTTTGTTATTTTTTAATTTAATGTAATCAATTATTTCAGGGATCATTTAATCGATCTTAATAATATATTTTCAAACTTTTTATAGATCGAATGTACGGAATAACTTTTACTTTTTTGATATAGATTTTCTATACGAACTGGTAAGGAAAATTTGATTGATTCTTTTTTCCCAAATGTCTAGATAATTTTTTCGGGGTCATCCGTTATTTAACAGAAATTTTTAACGAGTTGTTTGCTTAGGCGAGTTACTGGAAATTCTTTCAATTTTTATCAGTGTTAGATTAGTCAATTGCGACAATAGTTTACACAAAAAATGCTGAGAAAAAACTACACTCGAAGTATATAATGGTTGCTCTAAGAAATGAATACAAATTGGATTTCTTAAAATTTAGTTCATTAAACTACATTGCTGCACATTTAAGGAAAGAAGAGAAATTAAATGACTTTTATGAGCTGGTAGGCATAATTTTGATTCACATGCAGAAATTATTAAAATATGTTCAACATCACTGAAACACAATTACGAAAGGTTGCATTAAAAAAATACAAAACACATTGAATTTTCATTACTTGAAATTTATTTCAATAAATTTTAATCAAAATGTATCATTCGTCCATAAAAATTGAATAAATTGTATCATTTGAAGTATTTTTTTTTCTTTATTTGTTTCATATTATCAACTTGAATATTGGAGTAACGTTTTAATGAATAACCAATAATTTTCTGATCTGAATTGCCTCGTTCAATTGAAAAATAATAAATGATTAAGGAATGTCCCTTGACACTCAAAAATCTGCTGGTTATTTGAATTGAATACATGTGCAGCGACGGGCGTTTTTGCATCGACACAAAAATCCGCGACATCTGCAGCTCGTTGGATGCACACATCAAGTTATTTCGCACAGTAGGTATCGCGCGCCCGTGACACAACTGCGTTGCACTTTCACTGATAGCATACAGGAATTCAACGTGCACATTCTCGCCACCGCGTTTATCAAGATCATTCGCCCAGACATTGCTCGGATTTAATCATCAAGTAGAATGCTTAATTCTGAGCCTATCATCGTCGCGTTATATATCAAAGATCGGTCTGCGGCACCGAACCCACAGTTGCAAACAATTTTGAATTTTTTCATGTTTCTATAATCTTATTCGAATGTTGACGCCAGCAGCCTGCATCGTGCACGGATACGCATTCTACCAGGCCGACAAGTCAAAAAGGAGCAGCACACGCATTTGGCCGTTGCGTGCGCTGACTGCAGAATCACGTCGTATCGTATGCACTATGCAGTATTATCTATATAGCAATTATCAAGCTCGAAATATAAATTTAGTGTAACAGGGTCTTGACTGTGACAGTTGATACTAGGACAACTCGTATTACGCTATAGACTTGCATCTTGAGGTTGGTGCAGAATCAAACTACTATATAGATATAGTGTGCATAAATGATAAAAGAGCACTGCTGCTGCTGCGCCTTATAAACATGATGTTATATAGCAGCCACAAGTAGTCGCTTTCAGCTTTGGAGTTGCAAAATGAGCACGGCAATTGTCTCAAAGTGATGAGTCCCGTACAATTATGCTGCAGCTCTCAGGTATACATATATCTTAATTGTGTTTTTCTGATTGTTTTTACAGTATAAAATATCCACACCGCGTCATTTATTCTCAAAGCAATGAAAAAAATGTGGCCGTAGCGCAGATTGTTGGACAGATTTTTGCGCACGGCTATTGCTTTAAACTGCTACAATCGCTGCTTATCGCTTCGTACTTAATACCGTGCACAATAATAATCGGACGCGTTTAGCAGACAAATGAACGATGATACGATAAAGATGTAATAATTTGAATGAAGCCTGCCGCTGGTGAAACGAAATGACATTGAATAACTTGTGCAACTGACGACCACAGTCTGTTGACTTTCGATTTTTTCGTATAGGTGTACGCGACTGCTCTGACTCAGTGGAAACTGCTGTCAGATTATTGCAGTTTTTTTCAATTTTTTTTTGTTTGAATTCCATCTTCGAATGCTTTGAGTTTGTCTTCAATAACAATTCGTCCTTAATTTTTAATACTTGTTTATATGAATTTATGTTGCTTTTACAACAAGAACCACTGTTTGAAAGTGAAAGTGTAGTATGCATGCAGTGTAGTGAGACTGCACCTGCTATTGATTAATAATGAAAATAAAAGTTTTAATTTGCTACAGGGCTAGTGATGAATATTTTAATAACCAATCTGTGATTATGAAGAAGCAGCTTGAATTTCATGGATTTCAAGCATGCTAATTTAGTGCTACTAAGAATGCAGCTAAATACAGATCAACAAACTGTGCCACCCAATGTCTGCATTGGTTTGGATCATGACCATGGTACAACGATTCCAATATCTCAAGGATCATCGAGTAATTATCCACCAAGATCATTGATGCATTACAATATTAATGTACCACTGGAACAGTCCACAATTACAGAAGTCATTGACAGAACTGGAGCACCTCCATCCTATGAAGAAGTCATTGATCCAAATGGTATTTCTAAAACACCAAATAATGAGATAAATTTTAATTATTTAGTAAAATTTTACCCAACAATGAAATTTTTAGCTCCACCACCATCTTATGAATCTTTATTTGGACGTGTACGAGAAGCGCACAAAACTCGAAAAGGCATATTTGACTTTCTTCGTAATATTCTTTGTTTAATATTTGGATCTAGTAAGCATCAACTAAAGTTTGCAATAATTTTTTTCATCGCAATGCTTTATGATTTTAATAATATTTTCCAGTTGGATATTCAATAATTTGGGGTATAACTGTAGTGATCCCAATATGTATGATGGTTATTGGTGGAATTTTCATTTATGATTGTCCTCAAGGAGAATACATTCCTGTTTATTTACTAGTTGGAGGAGGACTTGGAGTTTTAAAGCAGATGCTCCTTTTATTTTCTAGAATACGACAATGTAGACAAGAAGAAAGAATTAGACAAACTTCTACAGAAACATTGATAGATTGTTTCATGTTAGGATGGTTGATAATAGGTAAGTTGAAAATGCTCATGTGAATTAAAATTATTAAGAAATAATTGTGATAATTATTTTAGGTTCTATGTGGGTTTATAAAGAGTATAAACCAAATTTTGATCCAAGTATAAGTAAACTGTATTGCAACAAAACGCTTTATTTATTTGCTTTTTGGGTAATAACATCAACCTATATACTTTTAGCAATAACAATATTTTGCATTTGCAGTATTTCTTTAGCAAGTGTAATATTCCAGTAAAAGTTGCATTAACTTAAATATTTAAAATTTTCAAAGTCAATCATTTAAAAAGTTTAGAAATTAATAATAATGTTATTTTTTAAAACTGATATAACAAACACTCTAAAAATAATATCAATAGTTATGCAATAAACATCATAAAATATCTAACTAACAAGTATGTTTGATTGTTGAAATCAAAAAAGATATATTTAAAATAAAACTAATGATAAACATGGATATCCACAACTCTACAAAATATTAAAATATAATTGTAAACTGGATAGTCTGTATTTAAGAAATCCAAAAATTATAGCTTTTGTGAATATTGACAATCATTTAGTAACATGATTTATATTATATTTTCTACTGACCATAAAAATTGAATGCATTGCAAGTTTGCAACAATGCTTGAGACATTTTTAAAAACACATTGTAGTTTATGTTGTAATATATAAAAAAAATGTTGTGTGTATTATTATAATCAGAAGAATGAATGGAGACTGTAAACAGTTCACAATTTAGAAAAGATATCCAAAATTAAAGAAAAAAGGGAACACAAATAATATAGTCAACTAGCTGCTGTGCTAGTCATCGTGAACAAATTGTGTAAAAATAGGAATTTTCATTGGTAGAACTTTCCTGCAATTATTTATCTACAACTGTATATTGTTAAATAGGATAGAAGACTGCACAAATTTATCGCACCGTCTTGGTCGTCTTTTGACTTGAGTATTGTTTTTGCAATACCTCTTGCAAAAACTTTCTGCCATTAAAAAGTAAAAAGTTTTTTGAAAAATGCATTTATATAGGATAAGTGAACATTTCTGAGTCATATATTTAAAATTATGAGAGAATACACTTTGTTAAAAGTTTTTTGTGATAACAATATGTTTGTTAAATATATTAACTCATTAAAATTAGATTTTTTAATTTTTTCAGATCCTTCTGTTGTAATTTACTAAAAAAGTTTGAAGGAAAAGGAATGATCGATTTATATAAAATAGTTTGCCTAAAACTCAGCACATTGAAATAAACCTTTAAACTAGCTGTAAATAATCAAAAGTGTAATAATGAAAATATTTTTTTTTTTTAGAATTTTTTATATAGACTAACGGAAACAATGACAATTCGTCAAAATTTTAAATGGAACATCTCTTGAAATCCATTCAATAGATTATATTAAGTCAGGCTTCCTTTGAAAGTGTGTGCAAACATCTTGGTAAACCGTAATATTTAAGATAAGGAGACTATAAGCTAAAAAAAGAGCGTTATTTGACTATATAAGTCACTAACAATAATCTGTCGAGAGCCGTGAACAATTTTCGGTGCAAATACGAACACGCAATAGATATAACAAATAGCAAGTGAATAACCGACAATTTTTATGAACATCTAATGTAAAATAAAATACCTAAAATTACGGTACATAGCATCGGCGATCACATCTCCGATATTGTTGTAATATAATAAGATTTTTTAATCAGCAAATTTTTATTCGCAATTGTTTAATTAAATTCCGTTGTGTAATCTAATACATCGACAACTGTGGAATCAAAATTGTAAAGAACGATACTTGTTTTCGAAATGCTTCTTGTATATACGTCAAGTTCTATATTTTTTGAAGTTTTAAGAAAATAATAAAGTTTCGAGTATCAGAACAACGACGTGTTTTATTGTCCAACATTTGCAGGAGAACAAATCTTTTCTGCTTCATCGAGTTTATCTAGCACCTCTACCTTCGAACTTGTTTCATTTTCCCTGTGCGTGAAAAAAGGGCAATAATTAAATGGATGATGTTACACGTTGCAGTTGCTGGTAAATAAAAGCATTACCCTTCGTCGCCCTTGATCATCGAACTCGATGCTGATTCGACGCCGTATGTTTCAGCCTCGCTCGATCCGGCGAATTGATTGCTACTCACGAAGGAATCCACCTCGCATGGTTTAATTTCCTCCTCACAGGTACACGCGTCATCATCGTCCAACGAGTCGAGCGAAGACTTTTAATAACATTTTTATGACGCAATCATTATACGCAGGTATGCGCAGATTTTCGGACTAATTTCGTCCATTGAATGTCGTGCGAGTTGGAAATAAAATTAGATGAACAGAAGGAAGTAAACAATCTTACCGTCTCCTTGGGACGTTCGGGCTTGGGCGGCATCGTATTCGGATCGAAGCGAAGGACGCATCTCGCCCTCCAGGCAGGCATGAGGCCAGTCCTCAGCGGCAACGGCTGGAGAATCACGGGCTCGGCTGGTCCCTTGGCGACGCTGACCCTCGAGTCCCCTCTTGTTTCGGCCGCGGAGGCGCTCGACCCTTCTTCCGAGCCCTCCTGTAATGGTCCTCGAATTTCGTTATTTTAGTCTCTCTCTATCTCGCTATCTAATTAATTATTAGGATGATTGCTCAGGAATATCGTCACGCAATTATTACAGCACCGAAATAGAATACACCGAAATGACGTATGCGTGAAATTTAATCTCGCTCGCGATTAAAGCATATTGTATCTATAAAGAGGTACGAGATTCCCACCTCGGACAAGTCTTCGGCGGAGAAAGATTGGTCCAACTCGGACAGGAGAACATAGACGCCGTGTTGCGTGCAAAGATCCTGAAACTTGTAGCAACCCATTCCGTCTGGCTGCAATCAATAAAATACATACTTTTGAGTTTTCGATATTGACATGCTGTCAATGCTGCTAATCGTCAAATAAAGTAGGATCAATCGAAATCGTCGCGACAGACTCACAAGATTTCTGTCCCAAATTCCGTGATAGCTATGTCGATCGTGAATCAGTTCCCCCGGGCCCTGCATCCGGTCAGCGTTCCACGTGCCACGGTACTGGCTTCCGCTGTTAGCGTAGGTGTACACACCCAGGCCGTGTCTCAAATCCTGTCGCCAGGCGCCTTCATAAACGTCGCCGTTTTGATAATAATAAGTCCCATTGCCGCTTCGTTTGTTCCTTTTCCAGTCGCCTTCGAGTTTAACAAATCGTCACGTCGTCCAAATGAATAAAAAACGAAATATTATGTATCCCGAACGCGCATAATGTTATCAAGACAAAAAGGAAGTGCGATCGGTTGCGATCGCAGGCGTGGAATATCATGAATTGCGCGCAGCTTTAATATTAGATGCATCGAAAATGCTCGATTCTCTCTCGTGACGGGGTCATCGGGTCAACGGAGTTTTCTCTCTCGCTGTCTCTGCAGCTTCCCCCTTTTTTTTCTGCATTTCAATCCTCGCACGACCACGCACGCCAGCCGCGCTTCGAATTTGCATTGGTAAATTACGATGCCGATTCGTCTCTCTGTCTCTTACCTTCGTAACGCGTACCGTCGGGATAGAGAAAGCAGCCGTGTCCGTGCTTGAAGCCACGTCGCCAGGTGCCGTCGTAGCGCGCCCCGCTACGGGCGTACACGTAGCAGCCCTTGCCGTGACGCAGGCCGTGATAGTAATTGCCGACGTAGGCGTCGCCGCCCGGCAGCTGACATCGGCCGCGGCCGTGGCGCTCGCCCAAACTGTTGCGCTGGCCCTCGTAACGCTGCAAGCCACAAAGGGCCAAACGAAATTCGACTTGAGTGTCTACATCATTTCAAAGCTCTTTTCATTATTATCACTTTTTTACAAGAAATACCACGTGTTTTGGTGTAGTTTTACTGTTTTTTACCCAGTCTTTTTAAACTTTTATTATTCATACTGTTCTGTGTAAAAGTTTGAAGCAATTGAATGTTTTCTAAGAATATTCAAGTCAAGTAACCGAATACTCAACCAAAATATAACCTAGTTTATGCAATTTTAATTCTCTCTACATTATCATGGGTATACTCACCCCTAACGGATTTTCAGTAGAACTGCTACCTTCTCCTTCATTCTCGTAAGACTCTATTTCGCTCATCTTTTATTGCGAAAATAATGCCTTGCACGTAATTTTTCCTTATTTTGTGCGACATTAAAAAAAAACGTACATTGTATTCTTGAAGTTTGACATTATTGACGCTCCAACAGTGTGTGTTATGGTATTTCGATGTTACGTTCGTTGCGCTACGAAGAAAAATCGATCGCGCGGAGCTGGCTCTTCCACGAGAGAAAATTCAAAAAGGAGCATAAATTCAATATTGTATTTCGTCGCTACAAATAAAAAGTACCAAAGGAGTTTGATTTCATTTTACGATGAATATGGAATTTTTTTTATCAACCTTTAAAAATTCCAGGAAGGCGGAGTTGACAAATAAACTCGTTAAAGTACGAAATACTCAATCAACGAGTATTCACTCGTGTCGAGGATTTACACGGTAAAAAAAAGGTTGTAGTCTTTGAGTGTCGAGTTAACTTCACAGGGACGCGTAAGCGGACAAAGGACGCCTTGAAAAAAAATCCTGGCATATTTTATGCGAGATTTCAAAATGTCAAATCAAATTCACCTGATATATAGCATGCGTACTATATTAGTCAATGATAAACTTGAAATTAGATCATATGGCAAAGAAAAAGTGGCACAGATATTTGAATTGCATATGCTGAGAAAGAGCCCGAATGTAGCCAAGTATTTTATTTGTGATTGTTAAAACTTTTATATAACATAAAAGATTATTCTTCAATATAACCTTTTTGTTCTAATAATTCAAATTTCCATTTGAATTTCAACAATTCGTACTAATAAATTGAATAAATCAGATGATGATGAAAAAATGATAGTGCATTGTATTTTTTTAAAATATTTATTTTTATGTTCATATTTACATAAGTTAAACAGTAAACTTATAATTATAAATCAATTATTGAATATTTACATCCAGAAAATTCATTTTACTCACACATACAAGTTCGGTCAGTCCGCTCCCAAAACTTTGTATAACGATTATTTAAACGCTATTTAAACGCTCTTTCAAAAATGAAATTTTTTGAAGTTGATGCCTGTGAACAGCTAAATTATTTGACGGCTATTATTTCGACGAGAAATAATATAAATGTATACGTATAAAAACAGATACTGACATAGAATGCATAAACTTGCCTTGAACGAACTACTACAGACAGATTAGTGGACATTATTTCCATAGAATAATTGCCGAGTAATTCTGTAAAAAATTTTGAATGAAAAATAAAGAAGAAAGAAACTTCTTTCTTTAAAACTTTTATATGCAACGTTCATTTATACCTAGCATATATTCATATCATGTGCGGGAATTAATCGACATTAAAAATGTAAAAAAAACATCACACAGCATACACAGCATACACAGCAACAGGCAACTCGAGATCGTTTCATCTACGGCAACTTGAATTAAAAAAAAAAACATATCTAATCGAATTATTAGTATTATACTTAAATTTTAGAGCTTTCGATTGCTCATTTAGATCAGAGATCAAAGGACTGGCGAGCATGTATAATACAAACTTAACTCTATTTTCCGGTCAAGAGTCCGATGAGGGCTTGCTTATCCTTCTCCTTCCTGCGCACGGTGTCCAAGTTGCGTGCCTTCCAGCTGCTCTTTCGCAATTTGATAGGTCGCGAGCCTACGTACTTTCCTGAAACACAAAGAATAACAAGAGCTTTTAGTTGTAGGACTCTCGATGACGAATTACAAGTATCGTTATTAATATACACACATATCCGCAGAACAAATAAAGAAAGCAGGATATACGATATCGATCTGCCTCGTGCGCCAAAGTAATATTCTAATTTAACGTTAAGACTATTTGCTCGGTAACGTGGGGGAGGGTAATAATAAGCGATACCGGCTTATGCATATACGAGAGAGGGTAAACTTCTTGGTCTATAACTTGCGCACGAGCTATTGAACTTTCGGCTCAACTCAACGCCCACCGCGGCATGCGTTTATAATCGTCATGAGTGCGCCAATTATATTAAATTATAATAGATGCTCGAATTTCATGCGTGCTAAGCGCAACCGAGCCGATAAGACGACGATGCTCCACATTCTATATTCTCCCGCGACTTTTCGAATATTCGTACAACATCCGTGCGAACAAGGACTATCGAGGCTCGTTATGGCAAAGCTCGCTAATCGTTAATATTGAACTAACAAGATCCGAGTGTATGAGTCGAATGAAAAAAAAAGAAGAAAATAATCACCGAAGCGGATTATCGAGCGAATGTATGTTAATCGTGGATCAGCAGTGTAACTTAGATCACAGGGTGCACGGCTCGCCGCCGCAGGCTCGACCGCAGAAGCTGCGGGTGCTCTTGCGGAGCTTGCCAGCTCACCTCATATATCCGTTCAGTTTTTCATCATTTCCACAATAACACGTAGTACACGGAGAGAAATACTATACTAAATATCAACAAATACGCTAGCAAATATTGCTATGTTCTATAGGAAAAGAGCCCCAGAGTCGACATATATTAACTTTTGTAATGTAACATAGTAATTTTTGGTGCGGTATGTAGTATTTTTTAGATTGGTAAAATTATTTTAAAATAATAATTTTCTGGCTTCCCGAGATGATTTTTCGATTTTTTGAGAGCCCCAAGTATTCGACCTAACACTGCTTTTTGCTATCATAGAATTATTTTACTCGTTGATTTTTACAAACCAACATTTGCTTGCCTCTAAAAAACTAACACATATCAGTTGTGACCGTACAGAAATTTTTTGTATATATACCAATTGGACAGTTTTTCTGCCACTTGCGGGAATTGAGCATACCCCATCTGTTGATGAAATCGAGAAGCTTTGATTATGGTAAAAATTGTTACAATACAAAATAATTTTTAAAATATTCATCCACAAATTTTCCCATAATCTATAGTAAAATTTGCTACATACCAATTTTTATCATGTTCATATAGCAATTTTTAGAATATCTTATAAATATTTTTGAATTACAAAGTTACAAAAATAACTCGACATTATAGTAATATTTAGCATGTACATAGTAGAAAATGTCCATAATCTGACTCTGAGGCAATTGTACTAGCGAATATAGTAATTTTTGCTTGCGAATGTGTTGATATTTAATATAGTATTTCTTTCCGTGTATATTCGTCTTTTTTTGCATTCGACTAATTTAACAGATTAAACCATGTTTTGGCTTGCTCAAGTTTTGTAACTATTCTACTTTTTGTCGGAAAAATATCGTCGATCGTGCACGAGAACTTTCGCACGTTTACCGCGACTACTTAATCAGTCGGACGTCGGACTATTTGACTTTAATGCTACTAATGTCTTCGGGCTGGGAGAGATTTTCATGGGGCTGTACTTTTTTCTCTTCAAATCTTATCGAGGCAAAGTTTCGCATCGATGACTTTCCATATGCATATTTTCTCGAGACATGTCGAGTGCTTGGATAATTCTGTAACTGATCGAATGAACCTTGCAAGCTCGCAAATCCCCCTGAACCATTTAAGTTCAGCTTCGGCTAGAAGTTAAAAAAAAAGAGAGAGGGTGGAGAAAGTATAAATGCCAGTCTAGTAAAATACATACGATCAAACTGACGTACACACTTTATTGAAAATTCCAAAGCTTTCGAGCGGGCGGTTGACGTAGATTTTCGTCCGATTTGCGCAATCGTGTTACGTACTTGCATTAGGAATCGGTGCAAGCATGTACGCGCATCAAACTTTGACATTGGCTGTCGCTTTTATTGTCAATATCATTTTTCAATTTCTATCGCTTAATTGGGAAATTAATTGTTTTTTTATTGAATCAACAATTGTAAATCGACGACAATGTCGAAGGCAGAGTAAAAAATTATGAGCAGGGTCAATTAAGTGTAAACATTACATGCACCTGTGTGACCAAGTTTTCAAACAACAAAGACATTTCCTAAACACACGAGCCTCTCGAGGTTCTATCTTATAATCTTGTCAATCGAATATACAGCATTTGCTAGCATAGTTGCAACAGCGCAACAGTGCAGCAGCAGTAGCTCGCGATTCTCGAGCAGATAAGCCGATTGGCGTCGAAGTGGTGGAGGGAGGAGGGAAGAGGAGGTTGTGCGCAACGTTTTCTCTCTCTCTCTCTCTCTCTCTCGCGCGCGCGCGAATGCGTGCCTATAAGACATCGCAGCAAACATTATTGCTATTCACACGCACGTTTTCCGGCGCTCTGTGCCTCTACGCTATATAGTGAAAGAGAGATCCGACCGAGAGGGGGTTGCTTCTGTGAATGAAATGCCGGGGCGTACCTTAGCACTGTGGCATTTCGACGTCTACTTTGCGCGCGTATCGAACTGGCAGCGATTACTCCTTTTCTGATTCTCTTTAACGCCGTTTCAGTCGTTAGTACTTGTATAAATTGCCAGTGAGCAAAGTTGAAAAAAAAAATTAGAGAGACGAGGTTCTTTACATGCACCTCTTTTGTTTTGCATTTAATCGGTGCACTCGAACCATACTATTGCATGAACGATAATTGAATCGATGGAGCGATTTTTCTCCCTTGCCGTCGATTAGTTTTGAATATTTTAATCTCCATTTCGAAACAAGCGACTAACCGGATTGTGCAGATTATTTTTCAATCGACATCAAACATCGAGCTACCCTGAAAATTTGGTTCGATTTTGAAGATTTCTGTTTCGGTAAGTAGAACTATACAATTTTTCTAATAATTTAAGTTATCTCGACAAAGTTGCAAGAATAGTTGGGATGAATTTATGCTCAATTCGATTAATACGAAATAATGAGTAACTTTAAGCAATACCGATAAGAAAAAAATTGCATTCGAATCTTAAGCGTGTTGTACAATTAAAGTCGCGTGTCTGATAAAAGAACGCGCTTAACAAAAAGTTTTAATCACCTTTGGCGCCTTCCGAATGAAACACAAGATAAAACAAAATACCCTTTTATTATTATCACTGGTAAAAGCTTAAAATATAAACGCATATTTTTATGCAGATATTGATTTTATGAAAAATCATGCAGTATTTGCAGTCTTTCTCTCTATCGCTCTTTGAGTTGAATACGCACGAATTTGAAAAAAAACCATCATCATGCTTCTGTTTCAAAGAAGTAATTTTTCTAATTTACTACTGTAACAATATGTACGTATAATTTTTCTAATTATCAATGGGGTGTTTAATAAAAAAGGGGATTCATATCGATATCAAACATGATTCAAATTGCCGATGAATATGCGATAAATAACCACCCAGTGCCCGTTGAAAGAAAACACGCACGCATAAGCAAACTTACAGTTTTATCAACGAGGCACTTATCCTATTTAATTCAAAAAAATGTTCACTATTCGTTCAATCCAAAAACGTGAGAGCGCTTCACGCGACGATTCCTTGCGCGAGAGCCAAGTGTATTGGCGCAACGCAGCGCATAAATGTCCCATTCGAAATGTAATGCAATAATGCATCATGTAAACGCAAGGGCCGAGCGCGAGGAGGAATATCGAGTGAACAATAAAAAGAGAAAACGAAGATGAAGATATGTAAAACAATTGAAAGTTGCGAATGAGCGCTAAAAATAAATCGCCACATTTAAAAATAGCCAGCAATAATCGCGAAGTATCACGCGTTTTTCTCATCGTACATGCTATAATGCGAAATACTAAGTCGTCTTGAGCGGAGAACAAAATAAAAAAGGGAGCGAAGACGACTATCTTTCGCGCTATTGCGCACACGCTCGTGCGCGCGCCGTACGGCTGCAATCGGCGAACCCTTCGCATATACGAATAATAATTTATTATATAGTTATTAAATTATTGAGCGGCGACGCGCGCGATCGACAACTAATTGCGCTCGGGGCTTACACTTATTGGCGCGCGCGAGCGCGATACAGCTGCGAATAAAAAGGGGGCAAGAGCGAATCGAGTGCGCGCGAGCGAGCGATGGCGCCTGCACGGCCCGACCGCCGAAGCGTCTCGTGTGCTTTTTTCGACTTTTTTTTCCCCCAAGCTACAATCTTTGTTTCTTTGATTGTAGTTTTTTAATCGCAATATATAGCGACGAGGATCAGCTGACGCATTCGAATTATAATGCACACGATATTTTCACGTGCGAGGAATGTCGAAGTGACACGCGTACGCGTGCACGCTGCCATATATACATGCAAATATGTTGCGAGAGCATTATTATTTTTAAAATGCCGAATAACAAGGAAACGATCAAAAATAGCGACTTTCTCGTTCGGGAAATGACTGTAAACTATGCGATGCACACCGCCATATGCGGAGCCGATCACTGTCGCGAGCTAGCCTACAGTGCATCTATCTGATCGCGATGAGTTTTTCGCTTTGTGAAAAATCTGCGCGCTTGACGTACATTAAACACTCGACAAATTGCGCAATCGAGCAAACAATGACGCCAATTTCGGTTACAGAATCTCAGCGCAGATACCAATAATACAAGCAAACAACGACAAGAGGGTAGCGCGCGATGCAAGAGGCCAGAGGAAAAAATATGTCTCCTCGCTGGATGCTACTGATCGGTGCTCTGCTGCTGTCGGACAAGATCAGCTGTATGCCAGCGATTTACGGGCAGAATGCAGCATCGTCCTGGAGAGGCAACGCCGTCGACGACAACAATGTGCCTAGTTTTGTCAACACCCGAGCCAGTTCGTCCTGCGATCCCGCCACCAGTCGCTGTTGGCAATGGCTGCCTACGGTCGTCGTGCCTTACATCGACGACGATCAGAATTACGAGCAGGATTCCGATAGGTAAGACTTGTAAGATCGATGAGCCATTGTCCACTTGGAACTATTTGGTGAAGTTTTGAGAAAACCAAGTTTTCAAAATTTCATAAAAAATCGTAAAGATGATAATATCAAACGAGAGAAATATACACGAGATTGCGAGGGCTTCATTCATAAATGCGCGTGGCAGTAGCTATAGTCCGGAGTAATCTCCTTTGACCTGTCGCGCTGGTGCGGGTATTATGTATCGTACAGGTATTTATACGCGTGCAGGAGGCTCGGCTCGGGGGGTGTTGTTTTTCGCTGCACTCTGATATAACTTGGATGTACGTCCTCAATCTTTACGTAAAGCCGGATATATTACTACTACGTTTTTGCGCGTCAGACAATTAGCCGCTGGCATCGATTTTTAGGCCTTAATCCATCCGAGGTCTCGACGTAGTCGTCGCGTCGCTCGGTGACGTATACTCTCTCGTCGTCAAGTTCATTCATGCTTTGCTGCCTATACGAGATTTTTACTCGCGCGCACCCACTAGGCGCGAAAATCACAGTTCGTAGTACGTCGCTGCGTGCACGAGGGATGCTAATACGTATGGAAAATTATATTTCACTCGCTTATCGGCTTTATTTTGCCAAGATCGCGGAGACGATCGCGGAGTCGGAAAATTAAATCGACGTGTTGGCTGCAGACAAGCGGAGAAGTTTCGGAAAAAAATCGTCGCGTCGAAAACTCACGTTTTCATTATCAGCAAATGCGACATCGTTAGTGATAGTTTACTTCGTTCAGAGATCACGAGACACATAATCTGCACAACGTATACACGCGTCAGCTCGGAAAAATTTTCTCACGCTCTCGAGGGGTTAATATGCACACGAGTGACGCGACGCGTTTTACAGACTCCAGGCATTGCACGTACGAGAAGTCGATCAGGCGAGCAACGCGTGGCCTTACGAGGAGGTGGCCACGACAACGACGACGACGACGACTACGATGTCGCCTGCTGCCGCTGCTGGGGTGGCTCGAGCTCATCGCGAGCGTCACGTGGTCAGGCCCGCTGGATCTTACACCAAGAAAGACGTATTCATGTCGAGAGGGTGGGGTGCTGCGGGTGGCATGCCTTTCTCCGTGCTCTACATGACTCCCCGAGCTAATCACGGTCCCAACGCAGGTTTGTACACTGTATTTATTCTTTTTTCCCTCTCTTGCCCAATATTTTTTATCGCTCATGCGCTCGAGCAAAAATTCAATCGGTTCCACGAGTCAACGCGTGGAGTTTCCTCGTCGAGTGCGTTGACTTTTTGCTCGCGCTTGATCGCCGAAACCGTGCTGGCTATTTTCGTGACTTTAATAACCGTCGAGGCTCGCGTGACTATAATACTTGTGACTTCCGGATTACCTCGTTCCACCTCGTTATTATACACCCGATGATTCGATTCTATTTATTAATTGTTCGCCGTTGTAGGCGGTTCTTCGCCGAGCTCGCCGGACTTGGCCATCAAAGCGAGCGCACGCACGTCCTCCGTTATCGGCGAGCCTCTGGTCGCGGCATCGATTTCAAGGGCTGAACAAAGACCACCAGCTACTAGCAATCAACGATTGGCGGTGCGCGACGGTCAAGCACGTCAACTTCAGCAGCAGCAGCAGCAGCATCAGGCTTACGATCAACAATCGCGACGTCACTACTCTATTATACCACAATTATTCATCTCCTACGGCTGGGGTCCGTCCGGCAAGTAAAGAGAAGAAGCAATAAAAAAACAACAACAAAATGAAATTTCATAACTTGTTGCCGAATATCCAAAGTTTGGACTATTTTTTTTTCTCGCGTGTTAACGTTGCTATTTCAATTAACGGATAATGCACCTAAACTTTAGCATGTTACGCGCCAGGTATCAAGCATTGAACTGTTGTTTTCGTCGATGAAAAATTACGAATCGAGTCCGATCAAATTGTTAAGATATTTTCAATCGTGGCTAAAAATAGAACCGGCATTTTTTTTGTTATATAAATATAGAAGATTGCGCTCTGTCGCGAATTCGAGGTCAAGGACTGGCGCCCGACATTTCGTGCTTGCTACCACCACTTGTCGAATTTTTTCGCGCCGAACGTCAGAAAATAATCGCTCTCGCTCTGCCTACACACGAATTTTCACTCACTTACGACGCAGAAAAACATTCAATATTTTAAGGAGAAACACTATCGAGACATTAAAATTACTTTGGTGATATATGATACTAAATATGTATGCGCAACTCTATGTTATTTATATCGCTATAAGGAAAATTCATTGTCGCTTAAAGAAAAAAGAATGGAAAAAACAAATTATCACAAGCCCAAAAAGAGAGAAAGAGAGAGGTATTCAAAGTATAGAAAAATTTCTAACGTGTGTGATTAAAAATTTTGTCAACAAGTGCTAGCTCGCTCATCTGATAGTTCATCAGCTTTCAAGCGACTTTTATGCATGTGATGTACAAAAAAAACAAAAAAATATTCTTGTCGTCGTCTATTTATGTTGAAAAAAAAGAATAAAAAACTACGAATGCGCAAAAGTAAGGTTACTTAGGGGTGAAATTTACGTAATTGCTACGTACGAGACTTTTTTGTTAATATCTCTCATTGAACATTAATTATTATGTATCAGACAACTTCATCCAGAGTATCACTATCGACAGTAGATAGTGGTAGAAGTAATTAACCTATCAACCTTTCACGAAGTCAGTTTTGTGCGTTTTAAAAATGATGAGAAATCAGAACTCACGCCGAGCTAATATCAATAAAGTTCGAAAATTTATCGAAGATCGTGCGCTTGATTTTGCTTTTGAAACTTCTATCGAAATCCGTTTTTTTACTTGCTTCGATCATAACGAGAATTAACAAAAAAAACTAATTTAATCGTTCAATCAAGCACGATGAGATATAATAATTTTGTCATGAAATTAACAAACTATTATGTCAAGTACATTAATTAATTTCAAAATATAACACTCATCGATACTCTTGTTTTACGCAATCTGTTTTTAGCTTTTCCGTTGTGTAAAAAAACTGAATACAAAAAGCGGGTTCAACCATTTTTGGAAACTTTACCAAGTATTCAACAATTAATTTTAGAGTTTTGATGAAAATATTGTGGTACTAGTGTTTAATTCCTTAAACTATAAAACTGTTTCATTGGTATACAAATATTCATTATTATTATTTAAGGTGTGATAAAACTGACCAATGAAAGCAAAAGATTTTTAACTATATATAATGTTAATTTAACATCAGAATAAATGTAGTATTAATTACAAAGTATTATTATAGCATTGTTTGAAGTTAGGTTTAATTTCAGTAAGTATATTTTTATCTGCAAATAAATTGGATGGAATTTTTTATACTCTTACGATTCATTTGTTATAGTTTATAAAAAGAAGAAACAAATTTTGTAAATAGTTTTGGTAATTATTATCTTCAAATTAATTAAGAGTAAAAAATCATTGACATAATGAGAGTTGAAGAGTATTCAATTAAAAGGTTTAATTCAGCTGAGCAACAAGATTTATAAGTAATCCAATTAAATGAATAAGATTTTGTCGTGAATTATGATTGTATTGTATCATTTTTTTAAAGGAAAATTACAATCATTGTGCACAAAAAATTACCTTGGTAAACTTTTTTGATCACGAAAAAGCATAATTTATTTTTGAAATTTATTTGAAATTTATTTGAAACTTACCATTTACTTCTTTCATAGCTTTGATGAAGTCTTGAGGATCCTTAAAAGATACAAAACCAAATCCTTTTGTTTTGTTGGTACGTTTGTCTCTAACCACTTTGGCTTTTTGAAAACTTGAATATTTACTGAAGACTCTAACCAACATCTCATCAGTAACATCATTTCCAAGGTCGCCACAAAATATTCTGAAGTCGTCTATAAAAATATGAGTTGGAAATTAACAATTTCACAATGTATTTTAACAACAGTGGCAAAATTTGAAAATCGATAGATAGTATTAATCAATATTTACCATCATCCCAGTCTAATAATGAAGCATCTTCCCAAGTTTGGCCTCCAGCTGTTCGAATGATTTTCTTATTTTTTTTTCCTTTTTTCATAGAATGGGATTCTTCAGCATTAGCATTCGCCATGATTGAGCTAGCTTTCCCTTGACTAATAGCTAATTCTGCTGCAGTACTCACTCCTTTTACTTTGGGGTTTTTTTTTCCATCGTCATCTGGTTTTTTGGTATGAATCATTTTTTCCAATATATCTCGACGAATTATTGGTGTTGTTTGAGTAGATATATTTGGTAAATAAGATTTGGGCATAGCTGTTAAAATTGGTTCAACAACAGGAGTGTTTATCTGAGCAGGCGATGAGTATGTTGATGGACCTGTGATGAAATATGTAGTTTGTAAATTAAGAAAAAATAAAAATAATGCTACTCAAATTTTTGCTTTTAAAATTTACCTTGCCTGGCAACTTGTGCTGGTATCATCATTAAATCTGTTGGAGGAGGAGGCGGAGGGGGAAATCCCATCATTGGAGGATATCTCATATTAGCAGCTGGTATTTCATGTTGTTCCAGTTGTCTAGCTACTTGATTATATGTATTAGCTCCTATGACTGGTCTTGTCATAGGTGAGACTAGTGGTCCTCCAATTTCAGCTTCGAACCTGAAAATCATAATAAATTGTGTAAGATTTATAATGATTTTTTAATATCAGTAAGCTTCCTGGAAAGCTTCATAAAATACTATGAAGCTGAAAAAAAGTTTTTAATCTTTCTTATATTATATACCCATTGATAATTTTTTAAGAAAACTCGGAATAAAGTTGAAAAACAATAAAATAAAAAGTACTGTACATGATGAGTAATAATTGTGAAAACAGTCATCATATATGATGTAAACAAACGATATTAAATATAAAATATAGTTAGTAAATGAAAATCAGAATTATTGTATTAATAGTCAATTCACAAATATCCTCAATTGACTAAAGTTCTTATTCTTAAAGTTAATTTTTATTTAAAAATACTAAGTAAAGTAATTTCTAGAAAAATATGAGTTTCGAGGTTAGATTACTTACCGACTCATTTCATCTTCCATTTGTCGTAACTTATCCATGTTGTTGATTCGTCAGGTCTACGATATGCCAATTAAGAATAGTATAAACTAAAATATTTGGCAAATGCACAAATCACAAACAGTTTGTTCTTTTAGAGATAGGTACTGAATCTACAACGTTCGTGAAGTTGACATGCTAATAATTACGTCCACAATGTCTTTCAACTGAGCTCCTGAAGGTTCTCTCACAGTAACGGGCTGTCACTTCACTGATGCCATCTCTGGATAGTGTGACAGACGCAGAGAAAACTATATATACTTATATACGAGATGAAGCGCACGTTTTTAAAGCAACAAGACAATAAAAGTACAAAGTTATCGACGAATCTTTTATTTTAACATACAATAATGAGTCGTTATGAGTGAGTAGACTAAAAATTGATGCATTCTTCACCACCGCTTTTACAGCCAATACGAAATAAACTCTCATCGTCTTTTCAAAAGAGGATGAGTAAAATAATTTTTTGATTCAATAATCCAATAAATAAATGATATCGCAGTTCAGAAATGAAATGTTCAGTATTTAGTGTATTTAATTAAAAACAAAATTTAAATATATAGAAATACTTCTTTTAAAAATTCTGGCTGAATTTTCAGATGATTTTTAGCAGGAATCGCCAAGATTCCAACTGAATCTTTTGAATGTTTAAGCTTATTTTTAGGCATAAATTTTGGGCTGAATTTTTTGTATCGGTTTTGGGTTTGATGGCTTATAGTTCGATTTTTAAATCCATAAATCTAGCTTTATCGTTCATCTTTAATGTTTTATTAAAATACCCAGTCAAGCTTATTTAACTAACACATAATTTAACTGTTGAAATAAAAACAAAAATTTTATTGATATAATTTTTTTATTTAAAAATTATTATTTACACAGATTTTTATATACAAATATTTAAGTTCATTAAATTTACTCGTTTACGTTCGTTACGTCACGTTTGTTTACATAAAAAAAGTTTATCACTGTTACATGCTCTAAAATTGGAGATGAAATCCAGCGCCAATGGCTTGTCGACTGACCGCGCGTCCACCCATGTGAAAACCACAAGCCATTTCTTCCTCTTTTTCGTTTTCCACTGCGTCTAAACATTGGTTTCCACCTCTTGGAGCTTTAGGAGATTGATTAACAGTCTGTTTTCCAAATTCTGACTTGGCAGGCCACGTGGGAAATTTTGATGGGTCAATCGGCTCTGGAGACTCGTCGAAGTAACCATGTTCCAATGCTTCTTCCGCTGAGATTCGTCGCTCCGGATCGTATGTTAAAAATTTTAGGAGTAAATCCATTCCTAATTCCGATAAAATATTGAACTTTTGTCGGATCTTTCCCGATGGATATTGCCGAAAATTAATTTTTTTGGTAAAAGGCAAATCGCTATACCCTGGCCATATTTGATCGTCTGGTGTTCCTAATTCTTTGAATATTCTGTGTAAAAGGTCGATCTCTGATTTCGCTTGGAAAAGTGGTTGCATTTTGAGTAACTCGGCAAAAATACATCCAACCGACCAGACATCGACAGGTGTACTATAAGTTTTAGTACCTAGTAGTAATTCTGGAGCTCTATACCACAATGTTACAACGAGTGAGGTATATGGTTTTATCGGAGTTCCATATTCTCTAGCTAGGCCGAAATCACCAACCTTCAAAACTCCGTTATGACTGAGTAATAAATTTGATGTTTTGAGATCTCTATGGAGGATCCAATTGTCGTGTATATGTGCTACCGCTCGCAACAGTTGTTGCATCAAACATTTAACTTCGCTCACAAGAAATACTTGATGATTCTCTTTCATCGTGTCCATTAGAGATTTCAAATCGTGTTCCACGTAATCCATAACCATGTATATTTTCTCTGTATTATTTCCAATAACGATTTCTCGAACAGTAACAATATTGGGATGCTGAACTTTTAAAAGTGTATTCACTTCACGCAAACTTGTAATTGGAAAACCATAGTCGTCATCAGCACCATTTTCCAGTAGTTTCAATTTTTTTAGAGCAAATATCTCTTTAGTTCTCTTATCTTGTGCTCTATAGACAACACCATAAGTTCCTTCTGCTATACGATTTAAACATTTGTATTCTTCGACGCTACGAGATCCTTGAATAGCCGGTAAATAAGGAGGCAACTCGTCAAACAAGGAGTCATTATCGTCTATGTCATTGTTTATGTCAAGAAATTCACCGTTAAAATTTTCATCGAAGAAAGAAGATCCAGCACTAGATTCGTCGGATAAAATTCCGGTTTGACCTGTACGAACTGGACTCGAATGACCATTATCTGAATTTGATTCTTTACTCTTTTCAGATAATTCAGAATTGTCTTTCACGATGCTGGAACTAGAACTCGAATCAATTGAATCATCTGAATCGTTTCTCTTCTGTTCGGGAGAACTAGTTGAATTACGGCTGCTTGCATTGCTCGAAGTTGAGTAAACTGACCGGACACTGTTATTTGGAAGCTCTCGTCTTTCGATTTTTCCACGATTGATCCGTTCTCTCTCCTTGCCTTGTTGATCTCGCCTCGTGCGACTTTCGTAGCGATGAGAAGATCTGAAAATAATATACACAATTTATTCAAATTCATTGATTACAAGAGCATATTAATAATTTAAAAAAAATAATAATAATAGCAAGACGTGAAGATTGACTAACATTGAATTTGTCAATTTCGTTTTTTTAAACTTTTATTGAATATTTCTTTAAAAGGCATTGGTGACCATCATTTTGATATACTTGAAGTCACCATAGAAATTGAAAAAAAAAAATTTAATAGAAATTTAAAAATTAAAATAGCATTGAACATTTTGCTTCCTCATAGAGAAAGCTTTGTGATAGGCGTCAAAACCAAGTTTTGATTTAGATGTCCTAGGACAATTTCGTTTACATATTTGGTATCTTCATTGAATTCTGAACAAATGTCTGTATGAGTGTGTGTGTGTGTGTGTGTGTGTGTGTGTGTGTGTGTGTGTGTGTGTGTGTGTGTGTGTGTGTGTTTTTTTTCTACTCCACCCCATTCGGACACTCACCGGTATCCGCCGTTAGGCATTGCTTCGGTGAGGCCGGGGTTAGTTGAGCATTTTCTGCTAC
>CACVKI010144409.1:0-29133 GCA_902732785.1 Trichogramma evanescens
TCGTACGTGAGAATCTGACGACATATATTTTTATTCGCTATCAGATTAAGTTCGTTGCTCTTTGAATTAACTTGACAACGTCTTATCCCAGCATTTGTCTCTATCGAGCTATTTTAGATTTTTGAATCTGTTTTATATCTTAGAGGAGGTGTTTGATTCACCGTAATTTACAAGTGTTTTCTCTAGATTTCTCCAATTTTTATAGCTTTGTTTTTCATGTCATCTGATCCCCTAGTTCGAGCCCGCGCAGTCGCTTGCTGTGCGATTTCTCACGCTTGCAGCTGTTATTTTGAAGTACTCTTTCTATAATTATTTTTATTTTTCTTATTATCATTATTTATTTATAATAAGTAACGGAGGACGTGACAATATCTCCGTTCAGCTAAAACGTCCTGTAAAAATCGGCCTGATTTTTAAAAGAGAGGTATATGGTTGTGCCTCTGAATCCAATGGTACTTTACTTTTTGTAGCTCCTATCGTAGAATCGATTGGTTTGTGCGAGACAGTGTTTTGTGAGATGGGTTGAACGTCACGACGGAGTAATCCAATACCAAAGCTGCATTGTGAAAATCATCGAGACTCTCGAAAGTGTGGCGCAATGGAAAGATATCCACGCAGCTGCAAAAGCTAATTCATCAAGATCGTCCCTTTCCAACACTGAATTCATTGTTTCGATGATTTGCTAAGCAATCTTACTGACCTGTATCATACAACTAAGCCGCTTTTTCCAAAAAACTCAGACTGACATGAAATCTGCAAATGATAAATTGCAGGAAATATTGGAAATTCTGCGTAGAAAATGTGAAAAATCGGTGAAAGTTTTTTCCAATATTTTTGAGGAAGCGAAGAACATTGCAGAGGAGTGGGATGCTGACATTAAAGTACCACTTTTAGTCACTATCCAGAAAAAACGCTAAAATTACCTATTTAATTCTGCAGAGGATTATTATGGGAAAGCCATATTCATGCCTCTTTAAGATAATGTAATCGAGGACTTGAAGTCTCGTTTCCCTGAGGAAACATTAAATTTGTTTGATCTGTTCGTTTTGTTCCCGAAAAAAGACAACGAATCTGAGTGCAAAGAAATCTGTCGTCTGTCCAAAAAATATGCTCATTTATTTAATAAACTGAATGAAATTTTTAAAATAAATGCTCTCGTCAGAGCTGGAGTTTAACAAGTTGCATTAGAATAACAAAAAAATTACTTCTTGCCTTCGATCACGAATTTTTCCCTATTATCACGGCTCTCTTAAAAATTTTGGTGACACTTCCGATCAGTTCCTGTAGTGCAGTAAGAAGCTTTTCCTCTTTAAGGGGGATAAGAGATTGGTTGTGATCAACTATGAGCGAAGATCGATTGGATGGCTTAACTCTGATGAACATTTATTGGAATGTAAGGATAAATGTTGAAAGCGTCGTCGATCGATTTGAAAAAAGTAGAAAGCATAGGACCGATTTTTTTCTGCGATTTTATGCTTCCTCAGTTTGTTTTTCACTATTATTAATGTTATTGTTATACAATTTATGTATAATAAAAGTTATATATTTTTAAAAATGTTAAAAATCATTTCTTCCTGCGCCGCCCTTTGGGGGAATGCACCAAAAGACAGTAGAAAATAGTATTGTCAGGTCTGAAACTCAATACGGGATAGAAAATCATTTTTTTTTTTTTTAATTTAACTTCAATTAAGATCAATATTATTCTTAAAAATGAAGTCTAGGGCCCATTGGATTAAATTAACCATACAGGATTTCATAATTAAGTGCCAGTAGACGCGAACAAAATTTTCATGACATTTGATGGCCCGCATCTCATGTAGGTTTTATAAGGTCGGAAAAATTCCGCAAAGAAATCGGGCTCAAGTTAGAATTTTAAACTGGTTCAAATATGGAAAGACAATATAATAAATACATAAATCGATAATTCAATTGTAAACAATATGATCATAAGCGATAAGGACATTGACCCTCGAGCACTGATTGTGTCTATAGTAAAACAAATTAATAGTTCTGATGTTGTCTTGCCCGATGATACAAGCTACAATACCAACAGATAAGTTTTACTCATTCAACTCCTGTGACACTAAAAAGAAGGTTTATTTTAAGCAGTAAAATGGATAAAAGTGAGAAGAAATCCGAAAAATTTGGCTCGGAAAATAACTCAAGTGACCATGACATTGTTGTTTTAAACGACAAAAAATACGTTTGTGATATTTGCCAGGAGGCATTTACACTAGAATCAAGCTTGATAACACACCGAGACACAATTCACAATGATAAAAAAAATTACATTTGTGACAAGTGCGAAAAGAAATTCGAGTTCCGAAGTCATTTGAGTAGACATCAAATATCAATACACAAAGGCAGCAACGATTTCACATGCGATACATTTGAGAAAAAATTTGAGAAAAAGTCGAGTTTGTCCACGCACCAAAAATTAGTACATAAGGATCGCAAATATCTGACGTGCACCAAATGCGAGAAAAAATTTGAAAATAAATCGACTTTACTGAAGCACAACAAAATATTCCATGAAGTTTTCAAAGATTACCTGTGTGAAAAGTGCGCGAAAAGATTTGCAAATAAACGGAGTTTGCTCTTGCATATAAAGACTGTACACGAATTTTTCAAAGATTCCTTATGTAATAATTGCGAGAAGAAGTTTGGAAGTAAATCGGATTTGTTGAGGCACCAAATAACAGTACACGAAGGTCGAAAAAATGTCGAGGACTTCAAAGATTACTCATGTGACAATTGTGAGAAGAAATTTGGGAATCAAAGCAATTTAAACAAACACCGAAAGATAGTACACGAAGGTCGGAAAGATTATGCATGTGACAAGTGTGGGAAGCAATTTGGACAGAAATCGAATTTGCTTTCCCACCAAAAAAATGTACATGAAAATCGCAAAGATTTTGCATGCGACAAGTGCGAGCAGAAATTTGGAAGTAAATCAGATTCGTTGAGGCACAAAAGGAACGTACACGAAGGTTGCAAAGATTATGCATGCGATAATTGCGAGAAAAAGTTTGGATATAATCATCACTTACTTTTGCACCAAATAACAGTACATGAAGGTCGTAAAGATCACGCATGCAATAAGTGCGGAAAGAAATTTGGGACTCTAAGCAATTTGAAAAAACACCATAAATTAGTCCACGATATTCGCAAAGATTACCCGTGCGACAAATGTGAGCAGGAATTTGGACAAAAGCCACATTTAGATTGGCATAAAAGAGTAGTCCACGAAGGTCGCAAAGATTTCGCATGCAACACGTGCGAAAAGAAATTTGGACAAAAATCAAATTTAGATTCGCATAAAAAATTAGTCCACGAAGGTCGCAAAGATTTTGCATGCAGCATATGTGAGAAAAAATTTGGAACTAAAGGGGATTTGATGAAGCACCAAAGGACATTCCATGAAAGTCGCAAAAATTATGGATGCGACAAGTGCGAGAAGAAATTCACAAAAAAATCGAATTTGCTTTCCCACCAAAGGATAGTCCATGAGGGTCGTAAAGATTTCACATGCGACAAGTGCCAGAAGGTATTTGGAAAAAAATCAAATTTGCACACCCACTTAAAGACAGTACACTAAGGTCGCCATAATGACGCATGTGACAAAGGCGAGAGAGGCGAGTAGAAGACAGGACACAAGTGTTATTAAGATAAGATTCCGTGTACCTGTATCGAATTTGAGTTGACAAAGATAGAAAAACAGTCTATTGAATTCACAGAAATTATCTACCAGAAAATTTTCGAAGTTTTTTATGAGTACACGTACGTAGTAAATACGATTTCATCTCACAATTGTAAATATGCGCAATTTTATCCAAATCTACCCATAGACATTAGCGTGTATCTTTTCAATCAATTAATGAAAGCAATAATTAATTTTTTCGACAATTGCAAATATGCACAAATACGTATATGTTTAAGTACAAAATTTCAATAAACACTAAGCTAATATTATTGTTTTACCTAAACCTCGTACGTTCAACTATCATTGCACACCTTTGTTCCCCGTCGAGGTGGTATTTTATACTTAAGGCGATTTCTCGTAGTACTATTGTTACTACTCTCAATGACTTATCATAATTTGATTTAAATTTAGTCTAACTTTCTCAACATTTAATCATTTTTACATGATGGTAACAAAATTTTAATAAAAAAAATAAATAAAAAGTTGTGATGAATCTTCTTAATTTTAGTTTTAGTGAAATTTCTTACTTTTAGCCACCAAATTAACGTCATGTCCAAATTTTAAACTGGATCTAAGTAGAGAGAACAAGAAAACAGATGAATCGAAATAATTTTGAAATAATCTCTTGAACACAGATCATGTTTATAGTAAGATTAAATTAGTTAGAAAATCAAGACAAAATATCAAAATATTCATTCCATTTCTGTCGCACTAAGTGGAAACATCCAGCTTTAATTTTCGGTACCAAAATGGATACTAGTGAAAAGAAATCTAAAAAGTTGTCACGGAAAATTACTCAAGTGAACATGATATTGTTGATTCAAACGAAAAAAAATACGTTTGTGACATTTGTCAGGAGACATTTAGACTAGAAACAAACATGATAGCACATCGAGAGATAATTCACAATAAACTAAAAGACTACGCTTGTGACAAGTGCGAACAAAAATTTGAGTTTCGAAGTCATTTGAGTAGACACCAAGTATCAGTGCACAAAAGCTGCAAAGATTTTGTATGCGACAAGTGTGGGAGAAAATTTGTGAAAAAATCGAGTATGTCTACGCACCAAAAATTAGTACATAAAAATTGCGAAGATTTGACGTGCAACAAGTGCGAGAAAAAATTTGAAAATAAATCAATTTTACTCAAGCACAGCTAAATATTCCACGAAGTTTTCAAAGATTATTTATGTGAAAAGTGCGCCAAGAGATTCGGAAATAAATATAGTTTGCTCTTACACATAAAAAAAGTCCATGAGGGTTGCAAAGATTTCGCATGTGACATGTGCAGGGAAAAGTTTAGAAAAAAATCGCATTTGCTATTCCACCTAAAGACAGTACATGACGTCTTCAAAGATTACCAATGCAACCATTGCGGTATCAAATTTGCATATAAAATCCATTTGATCAAGCATATATTAACAGTCCACGAAGGCTGGAAAGATTTCACATGCGATAATTGCGACATGAAGTTTGGACAAAAACCGAATTTGCTCAGACACCAAAGAGAATATCACGAAGGTCGCAAAGATTACGCTTGCGACGAGTGCGGGAAGAAATTTGGCCAAAAAGGAGATTTCGTCAGACACCTTAAGATAGTCCATGAAGGTCGGAAAGTTTACGAATGTGACAATTGCAAGAAAAAATTCGTACAAAAATCGTATTTGCTCATCCACCAAAGGACAGTACACGAAGGTCGCAAAGATTTCGCATGTGACACATGTGAAAAGAAATTTGTAACAAAAGGGGTTTTGATTACTCACCAAAGGATAGTTCATGAAGGTCGCAAAGATTTCGCATGCGACAAATGCGATAAGAAATTTGGGATTCGAAGATCTTTGATCGTCCACCAAAAAACAATGGTCATAGAGATTTTGCTTGCAATAAAGGCGAGAAGAAATTTGGACAAAAATCAGATTTGCTGAAGCACCAAAGAACAATACACGAAGGTCGCAAAGATTACGCATGCGACGATTGCGCTAGGACATTTGGACAAATATCGTCTTTGCTTTTGCACCAGAGAACAGTACACGAAGGTCGTAAAGATTACGTATGCGACAAGTGTGAGAAAAAATTCGGACGAAAATCGACTTTACGTTTGCATCATAGGACAGTACACGAGGGTTGTAAAGATTACACATGTGACAAATGTGAGAAGAAATTTGGACAAAAAGGTCATTTGCTCATACACCAAAAAACAGTACACGAAGGTCACAAGGATTACACATGCAAAAAATACTAGTAGAATCGAAAATTGGACAAGAATCGAATTTGATCTTCTAAAAAAAAACAGTTAATAAATGTCACAGTGATTTACATATAATAGTCATAATTATCGATAATCCTTTTTTATAATGGTTTGCTTCTTTATGAGCTCCTTCAAAATCTTTCAAGCACTTTGTTATTATAATCTAAAATATGCATAAATGCATGATGATTTTACGAGTTATCTAAACGAATTTTTTCAGCTCATTGCAGTCACATGCTTCCGAATAGTTCCTCAGAGAATATCTGATGATTTTTTCTTAACAATTGTAAATATGTATAGAAACTGGTGTATAGTTTTTCAAGTACATAATTTTTAATAATTTTAATAAAAATGATGACAATATGATTGTGCCTTATTTGAACTTTGTATTTATCTACTATTATTACAACTATGTTCACTGCCATGGTTGGCGCTTAATTGTTGTAACCAGACGAGTGCTAATTACTACTCTTTTTTTGGCTCATGCAACCATCAGCCCAGAATTTTTTTCACGTTTTGTTTGAAATTGTAAACGGGACGAGAAGTTAGTTGGCTACTGCCTTTTTGATAAGTGTATAAATTTGCATCAAAAACCATTTAATTGTTTGATTCAAATCAATAAGTATTTTCTACATTTTCTCTTGTTGAGGCGTAGCGCCCCAACAGATTGCAACGCGTGAACGTAATTTTTAGGCTCTGTGCGCCATCATACGATAAAATTGGCCAACACGCATTCGAAACAGCGTGGCACCGTATCTCTCGGTGTAGACGCACACTATAGCGATACGTTTCATTAATCACGCGCTTTCCAAATCTAATTCAACGGCTCCTACAATTCATAGCTCGTACTACTCCACTTGTATTATTATGGCTTAAAACTTCGTATACACATGAGTTCGTTACTCTCTATTCTCTAATAGATCGCGCAGCGCACGCGCAATTGAATTTACAGAATTCGTTGAGATGCCGAATGTGCGTGTACGCATATAGACAGTACACGTTACGACACGACAGCGTGAACGTTTAAAGTGAATATCGTCATCGATCGCAGCACACAAAATATTTCAAATTGTTAGCTGTTGTGTGTGTGTGTGTGTGTGTGTGTGTTGTGTTTAGTGCAGCATCGAATGATGTCGTCAGCAATCGACCGAAAATGTTTGCAAATGTTGGCGAGTTTACGAGAGAGCGTCAGATGGAAGCGCTACGATGCCCGATACAACTTCATTCGCCAGGTTACTGCTGTGGTCCACACCCTCTACCCCGGTTATACTCCCGGGCAACTTCCGGCCCTCTGGAACATTTTTCGGCGGGAAGAGATCGAATCTCTTCTCCTGGATTCGGCGAGGAGCGGCGAAGACGGCTGGGCGTTCGTTATGCTCTTGGCCGATAGCGGCTACAAACACAGGCCCGTGGTCGACGAGAGGGGAGAGCCGATCTCGCGTCGCGCCACACCGATACACGAGCTGGTCCAACATCGCTATCGATACGCGACGTTGCAAAACATGATTCCCGATCTTTTCCAAATATACGGATACGATGTGAATTACGTGGACGAGGGCGGATTGACGCATTTCCACGCGGCCTGCTTGTCCGGCCGCGTGGAGATCGTCGAGGAGTTTCTCGAGCGCGGCTACGATCCCGATTGCGCGATGGAAAAGACGGGCGACAGGCCGCTACACTTGGCCGCGCAGCGCATGCACAAGAGCGTCGCGGAGTTGCTGCTGAGCAGAGGCGCGAATCCGACTCTGGCCAACGCCAAAGGATCGACTCCTCTGCACGTCTTCGGCGACGACGGCGTCAACGAGGAGATAGCCAAGATGATATGCGACGCGTGCGACGAGAAACATCTGCCGGTCCAGGTGGACGCTCGGGACGAGAACGGCGACACGCCGCTGCACGTGGCTCTCAAGTGGCAGCGCACCGAGAGACTGATCTCGTGGCTGCTGAGAAGAAGCGCCGATCTCAATTTGACCGACGGCCAGGGATGTACTCCTCTGCATCTTATCTGCATGAGAAACGTCGACCAAGCGGACTCTGCGAGGACGTTCTTCCGGATCAGCGACGAGAGAAATCAGATCGTGCTGGTCGACGCGAGGGACGACAAGGGCCGGACGCCGCTGCAGTGGGCCGTGGCGCAGCTCATGCCGAACACGATCGACGTCCTCCTGGATCGCGGCGCCGATCTGTCGAGTTTCGTTTTTCCGTCTCGCATGAAGTATCGCGACGAGGAGACGAGCTTACTGATGGTGAGGGAAGCTGACAATTATATGCTGAAACTGGCGTCTGGCGCTCTGGCCGTTGTCGAGCGCCTCGAGAAAAGAGGATACGAAATCGGCCGAGTCGAGGCCACGACGATCATGAGACACTTCGCCGATTACTTTTTCGACTGGCATTGGTTCATGGGACGACAAGGTTGGCGCGGCGACGAGGAGTTCGTGAGCAGAGCGAAGGAGATCACGGTGATTCCGAATCTGTCGTTCTACGACTTGATGCGGCTGTCGCCCGAAGAGGCGGAAAAACGAGTCACGTACATGAACTATTACGAGTTCAGGAATCCCGACGACAGGTGTAGAATCTTGATGAGGCATTATCACGATTGTATTGCGCTTCTGTGCGAAAAACTGTCGAGAGGTTTTTTCCAACGGCGGACGCTGGATCCTTTCGCGGAGTTGATACACCGGCGGCTGTCGATTAAGACTTGTGAAAAGATCCTTGGGTACTTAAGTAACAAAGATTTATATCACATTTGTCTGGCGGCTGCTGACAAAAAGTAGCTATGACAATTATGGCACTTTGAAAAAGATCTTATAAGTTATGTGTTCACTACCTCATATATCAAAAAAGTATAATAATTGTTCGATAGCACAATTCGAATGCATATACGAATTTTACTGACTTAACTCCAACTCGACAAGCCGTCGATGGAACGGACGGCGCGCTAGCGCGGAAAAAAAATGTAAACGCATAAAAAAATAAGAGCTGTTTACAAACATTTTATTACAAGCATGAATCAATTGAAAAAATTCAGTTGAATTTGACAAAATTTTACAAAATGTTCGTAAAGCTTTCGTTACATTGTGTTGTAAGGTTCGCATCGATCTTAATTGAGACGGCTGAGCAAGTGGAGTCATGAGTAAGATTCTTTTATGCGAATGATAACTTTATACACGATCTAACGAGATTATCATTTTGCTTTTCGTAACGCGTAGCAAAATATTAGTTCCCATGATTGTTTAAAATCACACGCCGAATTATTGAATCATTCTTTTTCAGACTTTTTTCAGACACATGATATATATAATATATTATTGATCTCTATTACTCTGAACTTTCACTTTCTAATTGTTACAGTACACCAGATGTAACACGATTCGTTTCCCAAGAGAAAACGAAAATGCAGCGTTACGAGGGACGCCTGTTTGTATGAAATACGCGACAATAATAACAATAATATACAGACTAGCGTAGGCAAAGCCCCTAATTCGCTATGTTTACGTTTTCTATTGGGAAAACGAATCGTTTTACATGCGTATACAGTAAATATAGCTCGCAGTTACGGCCTCGGGGTTTTTTACGCTCTAGTGTAGATCGCAGTGCGCGAAGAGTCAGCACACGTTACGACGCTGCAGCGTGAACATCGAGGCATGTCTCGTCGACTGCCGCACGTGTTTCTTCTCTACGCGGATCACAGTGCATGTGTAATTATTTTTCGTAAAAAAATTAAATTATCGCCATTTTAAATTACACAAGTGACAATCGCGCGTGATTATTCGGAACAATGTCCACGAGCTTGGAACGACCGAGGAGCTTACGACAAAGCGTCAATTGGGAAGTCCACGAGGAGCGAGTTACATTTCTTCGTCGACTTTGCGACTTGATCAGAAATTGGGAAGGTCCAATTCCGAGTCTTGGAGACGTTTTTCGTCGCGAAGAGATCGAGAATCTTCTCATGGATTCCGTGAAATTCTCGCATTCGGTCGTCGGTCGGCCGGAAAAGCTAATCATCGAGTTCGTGGTTCGCAGCGGCTACAGAGACGAGCCCAGAATCTACGAAAACGGCGGCAAGCCAGTCTTGCGTCGCGCCACACCGATACATCGCGCGGCTCGTCGCGCTCCCTTCGGCTGGGAATCCACGGTGACCGAGCTCTTTAAAATTCACGCAAGGCTTCACGAAGCATTTGCACGCGGCCTGCAAGGCGGGATGTCGCGACGTCGTCGAGAAATTCCTCCTGGGGCTCGGCCGGGTCGTCGTCGATCAGCAGGATCTCGATCGGCTCACACGGCGGACAGAGGCGATTCGCCGCTGCACTTGGCTCTGTGGCACGACAGACGAGACGTGGCCGAGTTGCGCTGCTCCGAGCCGGCGCCGACGCGAATTCGGGAACAAAATTGACCCCTCTGCAACTCGTCTGTCGGAGAGCCCGAGACGACGACGGCTCGCTCGAGTCGTTCCTCGGGACGCGCGACGTTTTGCAGCGAACGTTGCGGATCGACGCCCCGAACCCCGAGGGTTGGACGGCGCTGCAGTGCGCCCTGACTCGCGGCTAGGGCTGTGCGAGTACCCGAGTTTTCGAGTTCGAGTCGAGTCGGGAAAATTCGAGTACTCGAGTTTTTTCGAGTATTCGATTTTTTTTCGAGTACTCGAGTTTTTTCGGGTACTCGAATTTTTTCAAGTAATCGAGTTTTTTTGAGTACTCGTAATACATTTAAGTTTTAAGTAAATAAATGATGAATTAACAGTCTCTAGACCCCTCTTTTTGTGTGTACGTGCTTATAAGTGTGATGAAGCGTGGTACTATTAAATTATTTTCTTCTTCCAATCCAATCCGCTGCGAACATAAGCATGTACACACAAAGGGAGGTGGTCTAGAGACTGTTAATTCATCATTTATTTATTTAAAACTTAAATATATTGCGAGTACTCGAAAAACTCGATTACTCGAAAAACTCGATTACTCGAAAAAATTCGAGTACCCGAAAAAACTCGAACTCGATGAGTCGAGTTTTTTCGAGTACTCGCACAGCCCTAGCGACGAGCTTCGGCGGACCGTGCGGATCGATGTAGCGGACAAGTTGGGCAGGACGCCGCTGCACTGGGCCGGGTGGCGAGGTGCAAGCCACTGGCGGTCGACGCGCTCTTGGATCGTGGCGCGGATCTGTCCAGCTTCGTTTTCTCCGACTCGAGTTATTTCGGCGGGGTGATGCGCTGTCTGCACCTGGGCAAGAGGCACAATTTCAAGCTGAGAGCGGCCGCCGGGGCGAGATAATGGCGAGAGGTCTTTTCCTGCGCTGGGCACTGGTGCACGGACGACTGACGATCAAGATTTGCGATACGATCCTCCGGCAGCTGAAGAACAGAGATTTATGTAATATTTGCTTGGCGGCAACGGGTAAATAATTCCTGATGCATTTATGTTTTTGTTTTAATCGAATAAATCATTTAAAATAATAATTATTTTCGATTTATTTATTGATATGCACACGATATTTCGAACACATCAAGAACATAAAAATAAAAATAAAACTTATGCTACAGTGCAATAAAAAGTTCCAAAAGAATCAACCTCACGAAAACATTTTCGCATTTTTCTGACTTTACTCAAGAGATTGATAAAAATCATGAAAATTTTCAAGAGGTGTACTACTTTTACTAGAAAATCAAGCAATATTTGCTTGATATTATTTCAAAATTATGTATACAATGCTTCAAGCTGTTTTATGATTATAGTCGCATTAAAAATGGAAAAAATAAACATTGATATTCATGTGCTTGCTCTATGTTATTATTTCACCAAAATACCCATCAAATCTTCGCATTCGAATCATACGAAAGCAAGCAAGGAAGGATAATAGGTCGATGTAAAAAAAAAATCAGTCTGTTTTCGTTCGTTTCGCCGATCTACGGAATAAAGTTCTCGAAGGTCTCGAAATTCCAGATATCAAGCTTTCAACTCACGTAGCTGATGTACCATCGCGTAAGAACGTGTGTACAGGCAAATGCCGTCGAAGAGCTGGACGCAGTCGATTTTCAGAATCGCAGTCTCTTCGACGCACTAGAATGTGATTCTTCGCCTGAAACATATCGTTTTTACAAATATGTGTAAATAGAAGTTGCTAATTTTTTTTTTTTTTGGTTCTTGTGTCACCGTAAAGAAATGGAGTGTTCGAGTTGGTGGCAGGCATTCGCAGCTACGTTTACGAAGCAGATCGATTCAAGTGCGTTTCATATTTACTCGGATAATCGAATGATTTGAAAAATCGTTGTTTTCTATAAAAGTGTAATTGCTTGAAAATTTTTGTGTGAATGATTCGGCCAAGTATTATTTTACATTGCATAAATCATTACATAAATCGTTTGAATCAAAGTGTCAAATTCATTAATAAAAAAAAATTATCCCACAACAAAGGAGTAAATTTTCGTGAATGAGCTAACTCAAACCAGCAACGATGACATAGCTTGACTCATTAATGATTCTTAGTACGTAGTGCTTCGTGATTCGCTTGAAAAACACCTCATTTCAGATCACAGCATTTATCCAATGCAAAGAGTGTCATCTACGCGAATAGTCAGTCAGTATACTTCCTGAAAAATCATTGTTTTTTTTTCGTTATCTCAGCCACCGTACTCGCCGCATCGATTCTCGTACTGGCGAGCTTGTGGATCGTCAAACTGCTGCTCGGATGCAGCGAGAAGAGAAAAAACTTGATACGTTTGGCGTCGAAGCTACCGGGTCCACCGACCGTCCCGCTCATCGGCAACGCCTTGCACTTTGCCTGCAGGCCCGATGGTAAGAATTTTGTCTTGGAGTTGACTTGTGGCCCAAAAATTACGATTGATTTTATTATTCGACGTTGACAGAGACTTTGGATAAGGTACGAGAGTTGGCGAAAAATTACGATACTCCGCTACGATTCTGGCTTGGTCCCAAGCTGTTCGTCGTGCTTACCGAGCCTCAAGATTACGAGGTAATTTTTTTTTTTTAAGATTTCTATCACTGATTATTCACTTGTGGTACACGTGCAAACACAGTAATCAAATCTCGACGTAGGTCATTCTAGGATGTTCGAAAGCGTCTTACAAAGATCCCGTGTACAGATTCATGGAGTCCTTCGTCGGGCAAGGACTCGTCAGTGGATCTGGTAAGTAATTTTGCTAGCATATTTGCTATAGTATAGCCGATGATTTCGTTTTTCAGGACCAGTGCACAGGCAGCACAGAAAAGTCATTATGCCGATGTTGAACAGCAAAACTTTGAACGAGTATCTGAAATACATCAATGGTCACGGTCAAAAGGTCGTTCGACTTCTCGAGAAAAGAGTCGACGGCGGAGAATTCGACGTTCAACCGATCATCGCCCGTTGCACCTTCGATATCATGTTTGGAAAGTATAATATGAAGATCAAAGCTGCATCTCGATCGATAAAAATTTAGAACTTATTGTATATTTTTATTAATGCAGACACGATTTTGGGTGTGGAGGCCAATTTGAAAAAAGAAGATTACGAAGATCTGGTATACTGGACCGAAACGTAATACAACAGAACTTTACAAAACGACAACGTAACAAATTTTTTTCAGTTCGATTCATCTTGTATTTTTTTGCAGTATCTACGAACTGATCCACACGCGAATGATGAAAGTATGGCTGCACCCGGATTGGATATTCCGTTGGACCGACACGGCCAAAAGACTGGAGCAGGGTAAAAAAGTCATTCACACCTTCATCGAATCGGTATAACTTTTCATTAATGATAAAAAAAAAATTAATTTTCACCACCTACACAACATTATCATGTACACACAGGCAATAGCTCAGAAGTGGCGAGAGCACAAGACCGTGGATAAACCGAGCAGATCGATTCTACTCGAGCAATTGATCGATCACGTGGCCAGAACCGATCTCATGACGGACGAGCAGCTTCGCGACGAAACTTACACCATGTTCACGGCGGTAAGTTGAATAATTTTGTCAAAATATTTCGAGCGAAGACTTAGGTACACGTATTATACGAGTTTTATACACAGGCACAAGACACGACGACGGTGATATGCTCGTTCGCCATTCTGCACTTGGCAATGAACCAAAATATTCAGGTAATTGTTTAACTCGTTCGTATACGTATGGAAAGAGAAAAAAAATATAATATATAAATCCATCTCGCTCGGCGGAGTACTTTAATAATATAGTTGGCGAGTGACTCGAGTAACTGCGTGATTTATGCCTGCCGAGCTAATTTATATAATATCGTTGTGTGCTCCCTTTTTCTATGGTATGATGATTGGAGCTATAGTGTGCTATTTTTAGAAAAATCATAAATAATGTCGATGGCTTTTGATGCAAGAAAAAAAAATTAATGATAATGACTCAGGATAAAGTACGCGAAGAAATGGAAAGAGTCGTCGGAGCTGCAAGTAGCATCGAAATGGAACATTTGAACGAGCTCTCGTACACGGAGATGGTGATCAAGGAGACCATGAGATTGTATCCGATCGCGCCGTTGATGGTGCGCCAAGCTCGCGGCGACATAAGTCTCGGTGAGCAAAATCATCAAGTTTTTTTTTTTTTAATATTTTAAAAATGTTGAAAATATCTTTTCTGGCTCGATGCGTGTAGAAACTTGCACGATACCCGAGGGCTGCTCGATCCTCATGGTGCCCTTCGCGACTCACAGAAGTGCAAAGTACTGGCGGCAACCGGACGATTTCCTGCCCGAACGATTTTCGCCGGAAAACTCGAGCGATCGACACGCCTTCGCCTACGTGCCTTTCAGCGCTGGGATCAGAGGATGCATAGGTGCGAACGCACACCGACTTATATCTTTTTTTTTTTTATTCATTTGTTTTTATACAAACAGGTAAAAAATTTGCCATGATGCTATTGAAAACGATCATCGGCCACGTCGTGCGAAGCTATCGTTTGACCAGCAGCAAAAAGATGGACGATATTCGACTGAAAATGGACATATCGGTGCGCTCGAAGGACAGCTACGGCGTATCGATCCAACGACTGCAAGCAAATTGATATTTGGAGGAAAAAATTAAAAATTTCTCCTTGTGTACTTGTAGTCTTTTTTATTTAATAAATTATTTAACTGAATAATATTCTTAAACATAAAAACGTTTATTTTTCTTTCGAATAAATAATACTATATAGTATACGCTTAGAAAAAGAAATTATAAATAAATAAACAATATAGTCGATAAAGTATTTTTTGTTTGTTTGTATTATACGACAGTAGCAATGAATATATGTCTCTTTAAGTTACTTTTTAAAGTATACAAATGTTTAAAAATGCCTTTTCATTTATACTCTACATTTTACATAATAATAACACCTTACACGATCCTTGTCAAAAAGATGTATAATATATATTTATATGTGTGTGTCGGTGTGTGCTTTTTTTCCGTGAATGTATCTTTTTTTTGTTTACAATCACACGCACGTACACACCAAAGATGTTTCTTAATGAAAAATAGTGCAACTTTTTCATTTTTTTCTCGATTCCGATGATGTTTACAATATATATTTATACTTGTTCAGTTACATTTTATAAATAATTTTTCCTCAATCATGCGAAAGAAAAATCATACACGAGGAAAAATCAAGTTTGCACATTGGCGCGTGTGCATTACGTACATTACGTGGTCGCTTCTTCCCTTACTTTTTTTTTTTTTTTTCAATTTCTTTTGTTGAAATGATGTCCTAAATAACTATCTACAAGTCTTATGTGGTGGAATATATAAATCTTATATCGACAAGTTCGTTCTTATAATTTTTTTTTTCAGTATTACTTATAGATTATAAATTTATAGTACAAAAACAAACGATAAAACAATATCATTAATGTAGGACTCGAGTATTGTATATATAGAGACAAGTGAGGATGGGGTAGGTACAATATAAAGCGTAACCTTAACTTCAATTAAAGTTTTATACAATCATTAGGATTCGTTGAAAAATAATCAATCAATCATCGAAATTGATAATAAAATCAAGTCATACAATTACATCACAGAGGATTATTTTATATTTTACTTCAATTTGTTTTTTCATTCGATTTATTATTTGCTTCAATTTTCCCAACTCGCACTTTTTAACTATATCACTTGCGCTCTGACTTCATTATTATATTTTTTTTCCTCAGAGGCTTTTGTTATTATTGCGTTGCTTTGTTGTTTTCTTTCCATTATTATTTTTATGATTTTCATCATAGTCGCGAAGTAATGTTTTAACAAATAAAAAGCTTACAAAACGTTTGCCAGTATATCGATTTCGTGTTTATTTATTAATTAATTTTTTTCTGCTCATGCTTGGCGGTTGTCTCATCGACACCATACGCACACATCATTTATGTATACAAAATACAAATGCATTCTTCGGCTGTTTTTTCACTCTTTCATCGTCTCTCACTTTTTTTCTAGGTATGCACAAGTTTAAAAAAAAAAAACACTAAAAAATGTCTCAGCTTTTTGAACATACTTCTTTATCGTGTATATGGTATCTTGCGTGTATGCACATTGCAATCATGCGTCGTACTTTTTTTTTCAAGAGTATGTATCGGCATATACAATTTGATATTTTAAGTTTTCAGTATGTTTTTTTTTCGTTATTTAGGGAACTTGAACGTGCTCCAGACATTTCATCAGCGTTCACACAATGAAAGTCTCTAATTCTGGATCTTATAAGCTACCACGTAGGAATAAAAAGAAAATTATTCGTTTAGACTAGTATTTTTTATTTTTTGTATGTATTTTCCATTTTTCAAGTTCAATGTTATAAGGGCTCGCCCAGAAATTTTTTAAAAAAAATTTTTCTTTGTTTCATCCTGTATCTCGAAGTTACGCAAATAAAATACCCATTTGATCGACATTTTTACTCACGTATCCAAGAGCTTCATGGTCAATCGTAAAAAAGTGCGCTTTGACAAATCAAAATGTATCATAGCATTGTGTTTTCAAGTCTTTTATAGTTTGCATACGAATCGTGGTGAAAAAGTTTTGCTTTCAAAAAGAACGACGAATTGAACATTTCGGTAAAAACCTTAACATCTGGTCGTATTATAATAATTCTCATTTTTATGAGCGCATAAAATGGTCGCATTCCAAGGCAATACAATTGATTCTGTTTTTTTTTCTTTTACCTAACGAGAAAGCTACAAAGTTTTTATGCAACATTGGTTACTTCAACTGATATTTTGTAAATCAAACTGTGGCGTTGATTTAACGTGAAAAATCGACGATTAAATGACCGAAAAACACAGCTGATCATTGTACAGCAGGTTGCGTTAAAAATTGAGGGGAGCCTGAAATTCATATTAAGATTTCCTATAAAAAAGGAAGCTCAGGTTTGTGTATCAGGTCAATTAGCTGCACGCGTTCCTTAATTCTAATACCAAGTTTTTTTTCTTTAAAAATTGTATACAGTCTTTAAATGTAACAGCTGACAAAATTCAATCTGATGTATTCTTTTTTTATTAGACATCAAAATGGATAGGTAAAGTTCTTTGTTCTCGATTATTAAATGGCAGTCAGTTTAGTTTTCATTAAATTCAACTATACAGTAATCTTAAGTATGAAATTCCTCCGTGCGACATACATTGACACACCACGGCTTAGGAACTTTTTTTAACAACTTTTTCTTAAGTTTTTTTTTATTATTTTTTTTCGTTTTCTTATTTCTGTTGGTTAATATTTCAACTTAGATTTATACTTTTTTAATCAGACGAACTTTAAATTTAAAACCGTTTTTAGTTCATTTAATCCCTGTATACTGTAATTTTGTGAGCTTTGAAGTTTATTCAGTACGGTAAAATGTCATTACTTGATTACAACTTTCTTGTTCAGTCGTTTCTTTGTTTTTTTTTTCATTATAAAGCTCGTTTAAAATGTTTACAATCTAGAGTGACATATAAATATTGTGATCACGACGCTAATAATTTGTATGGTATCGATAATCCTTTTTTTCCTAATGTGAACAACGTAATACCTAATCCTCGATAGAAATTAAACCTAGCTATTAACCAGTTTACGATGAAGTCTGCATTATTTTTACATATGAATAAAAACATGTCTTGAATATGACGCCCAACTACTGCGTTGAAACGAGAGAAAAACTAACATTTTTTTACTCATACATGTTATCATATTGGATTAGCAACGCATTCAACGATTGCTTCACTGTCTGATAAAAAATGATCTTTTTCTGAATTAGAAATCGAAAAAACAGTTTTTATGTGCCATCTAATCTTAAAATTTAACATCATTTTTTCCATATAAATAAAAATAAAGCACAAAAGTGAGGTATGAAAAGCTGTATATTTTATCAACTTTACAAACGTGTGGGTAAAATTTTTTTGTAAATACGGTTTTTTTTTTTACAAAAAATATAAATTATCATACATAAGCAATACCCGATTTTGGTATCATTATTCAAACAAAAACAAAATAATTTTCACTTTATAAGTAAGCTCCTATCATTAGAAAATAATTTGCTCAAATCATTACAAGCCTTCGATCGATTTTTGCCTTACAAAAAGGAAAATGATAATAAAAACTATTTTTAAAAATACAAATCGTCTTTACACTACTTAAATGTATTAGTTTAGCAGAAAATATATATCAGTCATCATTCGCCATAACTGCGTGTTTTATGGGTTCTTTCATTCAAGGGTTATACAGAAACGAAAATGAGCAGTTTTGTACGAATTTTTACATATTCGCAACAACTGCATGCGAGGTCATCTGTGTGTTTATTTCTATACAATTAAATAGAATGAAGCCTGCTATACTTAAATAGAAAACTTATTTTTCTACTATGAGATTGGATTTTTTCGATAAACATATAATTTGTTGCCTTCTTTTTTTAGCAAAATTTCATTGAGTTTGATGCAGAGAACGTAGCGCACATTCCACTTACGCGCGAAATGCAATGAAAAACTTTGAATCTGATTCGTGATAATAAAGACTAACAAATGTAAAATTTTTCTAGATATACAAATGATGAGCTATATATTATATAACGAAGAATAAAGTATTTAATAATTACTCTTCTATAGCTTATAAATTTAATTACATTTATTCCTTATTGTATGTATGCAGATCGGAAGTTTCTCATTTCTACTTACAAGAATAATTTACACAGAAAAAAAATTGTATGTAAATAAAGTTTCGTGAATAAAATTTGACTTTAGTTCGATTATTACGTAGACGTGAAATTCTATTTTATTTGAAAAGCAGATTTTGATTTTCAAACATAATTAGTTATTGGTAAAAGTGGAGATGAAAAAGGTGGTATCATTTGTTGATATTTTTAGTTCAAGCCGGGTGCGCGACAATAGCAATTTATGATGGCAAGGAAAATGTTTTATACAGGAACGCAACATTCCGGTGACTGCTACGAGCATTTTTTATCCTTACCTCCACGAGAGAGCGTATTAAAAATACCGGCAGCACCAAATCTCATGCACCCGACTTATGATTAGAAGTACCTTACACAATTGCTTCGACAGATAAATGTGTACTAGAAACAAATTAAAAGTGATTTACAAAGTAAAAGTTATTAAAAAATGGATCTATAATATATTAGAAAAACAAATACGGCTTATAAAAATTGTGCTTAAGATTACTCGTTTTGTTACCTTCGAGACGTATAAACATGACAGTTTTTAATTTTATACTTAAATTTAATTCGTATACAAAATGCGTTCATGTAAATACAAGTTCATAACGAATGAAGATTTTATTCGTCTTTCTAAATGAACTTCAATTTTTTTAAAAGTTACGATTTTTTCATTCAATACAAAAAGTTGCCGTTCAAGTAAGATGAAGTTTTAGGTGGTCTAAAAAGATCTTTAGCGTGTTTATTTCGACAAAAAATGCACCGTGAAGTAATTATTCCCGCGACCGATGTATAAAAAATTTATCAAATCCACTGCTTTGAAATTCATTTGTGCATTAAACAAATGCTTAATATTCAGAATGCTTTAACGAATGATTATATACTTCAAATGAATTAGGCCTCTCTGAATTAAAATACTTCCGTTACTTCTTTGATATTACTTTTAGAAATTCAAAGTTGACCTCAACAGTACAGATTAATTATAAAAAATCAAATGATAATACTCAACTAACTCTTTGTTGGGTTTTAATTTTGAGTATTGTTAAGTTTTAAAAAAATAACTTAACTTGAAAAGTGTACGTGCTTTTTATATGAATGAAATATTTCGATATTAAATAGGTCCATTTTTAGGAGTGTTCAACTATTTTATGTTTACACTTGACAAAAACGCGAATATGTTTATCAAAGTTACCGAAATGAGAGGGCATGTCGACGATTATCATGATTGTGAAAAAATTGTCATGCTCAGGTTGTTTTGTGTCTACGAGAAATACTCATAAATTACTTGTTAAAACTGATGCATAAATAACATCGATAAATAACGAAACTATAAAAAAGTATGCTAATGAAAAAATATGTATCTTGCCAGGAAATTATTTCTGGCACAAGTAAAAATTCGATTACCATGAAAAATTTTCTCCGTAAACTACATTTTTGGTAGTTAGAAAAACGTGAAGTGCAGGATCGCATTTCGAGCGTCGTAACCTCAGTACAAGAATAATAAAAACCTTATCAAATGCTAATCTAATTTCTTGGCAATATTCATTTCTTTCGGACAGTGTAATTTTTCTGTTTAACCTTTTCTGCGCTATTTCATAGCTCAAACAGTATCGGTAGCATCATAATTCTATTTGGGTATATATTGTTTCGTCAATTGATAAGCATTCGACCAAGCTATTTGAATGTTTTATAAGTATTTTTAACCGCTTTTTTGTCACGAGACAACTGCTACTTAAGATTAATGCTTTAGAGTTACATGTTGTTCTCAATTCGAAATTGTCATTGAAATCTTATATTTTTTGAAAATGCTACGTTTCTCTAAATCAAACTTGTAGATAACTGTGTCAGTAGCGACCACTCGGAAACAAATCAATTTTTTATAGCTTAAACTACATTAATATAACTCATAGTTCAAACGCTATATTTAAATTATCACGCACTACCTTAAGTGTGTACGATTTCTTTATTTTAATTGGTTATAAACCAATTAAATTTTATAATAGGTCTACAATGACTAATATTCGTCCCGTGAAATTACCTTAATGTATTAAACAAAACAAAATGCAAAGTTCTATTCTTAGTTTTTTCTTAAAAAGATATTCGTCCCGCTTCTTCATACATTGAACAATGATATTTATTACACTGCTTGCAAAATTAAGCTGGAAGTATGCAAATTAAAAAAATTAGCTGCATTACAGCTCTAATGAATGTTATTACGATAGGAAAGTGTACAAACGCAAGCTGCTCAACTTGTAATATTTTTTTTCAGGGCAAATGTTGTTCTGTTCATTTCTGTATGTTTATCGCTTGAATTTGTGATTAAGTCCATCGGATTGTCCTCTTTAAAAACTACGAAGGAACAAAAGTCACGATACTCCTTCATTTGGCACAGATTATACACGCTTCGAAAGAAATTCAGCAGCTAACTTTCCACCGGCAACGTGTGAGCATTTGTTTGCACAATACACCATTGGATGAAAGCCGCCATTCGATTCATTTTAGTCAAGAAAAGTCAACGGATAATTCAATTTTACAATTTTTTCTTTCATATATATTAAAAATTCGAACTAAAGATAATTTTTAAATCTTAAGGTATCATCGGCTTTTTTCTCAATTAATTTCAGTCTAGCTCTTGATGCATCGCTTTTTTTTTATCTATATCATCGTATTATCGTTATGGATAAAATTAGAAGAAAAAAATTGATTTCAGAACTAAAGCTGTTGCGCGAATATCTGAAAGCATATTAAAATTGGACATATTACCAATTAGATTCATTAATTTTTAAAACGTCTTTGATTTTTTCTTTTTTATCTAACTAGTTGCTCCAAGTTAACAAAGTATCAATTACGGGCTTAGCATTTTAATTTATATTTTAAACTTTATAAATCACAGATCAGTCTCATGAAGAAAGAAAAAAAAAAGAAAAAAGAAAAGAAACTCGAAAAGACGATGTATAACCTTTCGTTAAGAGCTAGAACCATCACATCATTATTATTTAATATAAGTCTACGTTCCGCGAGTATAATAGTACAAAATATAATTAACAGTATTGGCGCACGCCGGCCACGCGGGGGGGAACTAGCGAGTACCGTGCCACTCGGAGCTAGTGCTGCTGCGGAGCGCTGCCGCTGGATCACGAGTGCTTGGCGACGATCACTCCGGGTCGCTGCTGCGTTTGCTTTTGATCCTGCTGTTTTTGTTGCTGTTGCTGCAGCTGCGTCTGTTGTTGCTGCTGCTGCTGCTGCTGTGGACTGAACTGAAGGAAATTGCTAACCTCTGCCCGCAAGAGTCGATGCTTCGGACTGCTGATGGTTTTGTTGGTGAGCGCGAGCGGCCTGTCTTGGGCCGGCTCGTCGCCGAACAAGTGGTCGCCCTCCAAGTGTCTTATTGCCTCGACGATAGTCTCGAGATTCTGTCGGGATGTGTTCGCTGCCAAGTATAACCGCGCTTGCGGCGTTCCATCGTCCAAAGAATTCGACGGCGACGGTAATCTAATTAAGCAAAAGTAAAATCATCGTTTAGTTCGTGTCAAAAAGATAGTTATAAAAATTAATATTCAGCATACCTTTCCACCTCGACCTTGGGCTCGGCCTTCATGGCGGCCTCCAGCACCGAGGGTATCCGCTGGGTCACGACTCCCGCCGCGTCGTTGGGAGAGAACGGCCTCGTCGGGCTGGACGTTATGTACTGTCCCGTGCAGCCTCCCGACACTTTGAACTCCTGCAGATTCGTCACCGTCGTCGTGCCGGAGGAGGAGGAGGAGCCGAGCAGTGGCGTCGTCGAGTAAGGCGTACTGCTGCTACTCGATCCGTTGCTCGATATCTGCTGCTGCTGATCCTCGCTGCTGTTGCTCGCTGTCGTCGCGCTGCTGGTGGCGAACGCGAAGCCGAGAATCTTCGGACTGTTCGGCCGCGACGACTCGACCTGCTGCAGCAGATCCTGCGCGCTCATCAGCTGCTGGTCCTTGCCGTCGTCGCTGTTGGCCGCCGTGGCCACGATGATCTCGCAGGGCCCTTGATCGCTGGGCGACAGTGGCGGTGTCGGGTCCTGATCGCCCACCACCGAGGACGTCTCGATGGTCTGCGTCGAGCCGACCGACGGGACCGCGACGACGGAAACCACCTGCAGACTCGTGATGCCGTCGTCGACGACCTCCTGCGCGCTGATCACGTTGTTGGTGTGCTCGATCACCTGCAACCGAAGGCAGAGAGAAAAATCACGTGCTGTTTCATCGATCCGCTTGTACGCTCGTGCGATTCGATGCTTGTTTTTTTTTTTGTCACTACTTTCGTATCGCATCGAGAGACAGTCAGCGCATAATACAAATATAAATTGTGCGCAATACGCGTTGCTTTTTTTTTACGAAGTTGTTCTTTTATACACCCGTACAATCGAGCGATCCTTACTGTTATTTCACTCGAAACGGGGTACTCGTCGTATTATTCATGATTCATGAAATATCAAAGCAATCAAGTGATCGACTAATGTATACTTATCGTTTTTAATCACTTATTATTATAGTAGTAGTAAAATTAGCAAACAGTATTCGTCAATGATAATAAAATCGTGCACGATCCAAGATGTTCAGTAGCCATAATGCCATTATTTCAACTGAATCATCGCATATGCAATAAGATATAATCGTTCGTCAAAAGAAAGGAATAATATAATGTTAATAACTTGCAATCAAATGGTCACTGCTCATGGATCAGCTATATATAAACCTGCGTATGATGTATGTATAGTTCATTACTTGTCACATACATGCTGTCTCGATGAAACGAGAGAAACAGCGAGCCGAAAAAGCTCAACGAGTCTCGCTGAGACAGCATATTTGCGCAATAATACTGGCACACTATCATTTTATAGCAAGAGAACTGAAAAAAATAGCTGCAGAGTTGCATGTTTTCGTTTTTATTTTTTTTGAGTGCTATATATGAAATCTCATATTAATGAATGATGTCGATTTATCAATGAATTGTAGTAAGAAACAAAAAATTTTTACAGCGTATTACAAATGAGTGATTCTCTCGAATACGATGTTTTGATTGTCGCTCAACGGGGCCCTTCCACGATGTTGCTATCTCGTATCGTCAACTGCTAATAACGTAAGCTGGAAAAGGTTCATTTTATGCTCGTGTGTCAAATGCATGAAACATCATTTTTGCGAGAATCACCCATGTATAATAAACAATACTGGCAATGATGGAACTTTGTACTTTTCGAATGACTTCATAATACTTTTCACTCTCAAGTCAAAATTAAGCTTTTGTTTTTAAAACACAACAAATAATCATCTAATGTTTGGGTTGCAAGAAAGAAATACATTCACTTGTTATTCACTTGAATTATTTGTATGTAACGATAACAAGCGAAATCATACAGGATTTTCATGCGCTAATTTTGTCAGCTTTGCTATATAACAAACGTGTGTGTGAGTAAACATAATTTATGAATATATTTATATGGACTTTCAATCGAGTCTCACAAGTGATGATGTTGATGAACGTGCTTCGAATGCAACCTACACGACAATCGCTTCACGAAAAATCACATAACATCGAGAGAGTCATTGTTCAATGTGATGGTGGTTGTTGAGAAAGAGAGCGTTAAAAAAATTACATAGTAACTAATTGGAATAATTTCCAAGGAGATGGTATTCCTTTTGTAAACAATATATATTATTCATAATCTGTGCCTGTGTCATTCGCAGATGCGGCTTCAAAGCTTTAAAGGGTCAACTGACCCACACCCCTATCAAATCGGTCGCTCGAGAAAGAGAGCGGGTTATTATGGTTTCACACGAAGGCCACGCAACATCTCCGCAGTATCGTCGCCACGCCGTCTCGCAAACGTCCGATGAGACCCGTAGTCCCGCAATTCCTGTCCTAGATGGTAATAGAAAATTCATCATGACCAAACGTTTTTCTAGTTATTTGTTGTTTGTTTGTTTGTTGTTCATAATTTTTAAATAGTAATGCGCTCGCATCGTCGTTACATAGACAAAAATATGTCATAACGCAACTCCTATATATTATCTCCTCATCGCCACGGGTTCTCATTACTCGAGAGAAAATATAACTCACGTATTCTTACAAAAAAAAAAAAAAACAACCAAATCTCTCACCTCGTGCGGCTGATAGGCGATGATCTGCTGCTCTGCCTCGCGATAACCTCGCTCGGGGAAGATCTGCGTCTGCAGCAGTCTCAGCTGCTTCTCCAGATGGGCCCGAGCCGCTCGCTCGCACTCCAGTTGACGCTTCAGCTCGTTCGTGTCGTTGCTGTTGCTGCTGCTGCTGACGCCGGCGACCGCGGCTGCTAGCGTCGTTACGTGACTCGTCGTGTTGTTGCCGTCGGCCGCGGGTAACGTTATCACGGACAGGGGCTCGGGCGACATGCTGCCGAGGCCCTCGTCGACGCTCTCGCTCACGTGCACCGGCAGGCTCACCACGACACCTGCAACGATAACGAGAAAAACAATTGAAACGTTATCCTGTACTTTGTTACCTTGTATTTTTGAAATCGTAAGATACATTTTTACACCACCACATGCCCAGTAAATAGATAAAAATTGATTAAATTGTATTTTATTCTTTATTTTGACTGGACAGATCTAAAGGATTGTCCCTAATAATTGTGCATTTTAATTTACACACTGAGCACTGTATTATTTTTTATTTTACTACTAATTAATTATTTTAATAAATTGATTAGATAAACGCAAAGGATTGTCCCCAATAATTGTAATTTTTTATTTATATCAATGAAATCTTTCACATTGGCTATACAAGCTATTGCAACGTAATGAACAAGATCGAGGTCAAGATTAAAAAAAAATAATAAGTGAACCATCGACCGTAAGGATATCAATGCCTCTGTATATATTTAGAAGAAATCTCAGAGGAAGTTTTTAAAAGTATTCATTTCTATTATGACTTCGGTGTAGGTATATCTTTAAGCCAAAAAATTAGCGTCAAGCCACAATGCATTCCATTGATAACCGCTGTATCGAGTGCTGACAAAAATCCGAATGCGTGACAGATTATTACGAGCATTATATATTATAATATGCCCTGCATGAGATAAGATAACAGCGAGAACAATCGCTCGTTCGGATGTGAGATTCCGAGGCCGATTCGGTAGGAGACATGAGGAAAAGCATTTGAAAAGCTCGCAACCGTTTGCCATCGAAAAATTTTTCACGCTTTAAGGAAGACTCATCTGGTAAAATCGTCCACTTACCATGATTATCGTTCGTTTTTCTCTTTTTACTGTTGACTACGTCACCCGCGCCTTCGTGCTGATCCACCAATCTCTTTAACTGCAAATTTTGTGACAGTAGCTGTGTTTTTTGTTGCTCCAGTTGATAGATGTATTCTGCAGTTTGTTGTAAAATCGCCGCCTGCAAGCATAAGAAAAAATTGGACCATTTCGTTATTGATTTTACTGAGAATAATTGTCAAATAAGCTTTGCAAAGTATCATTATGAAATATTTTTCGATTTGGGTATGACTCAATTGAATATATTACTAATTTTATTTGACGCATTCACTACCCTATACCATTTTTATTAGTGCCTTCTTTGATAATAAACGAAGAATATGTCAACAAAGTAGAAAGGAAGGGGACTTTATATTAAAATTATGTAAACGTAAGTCCGGAATTATTAAAGTAATTTAATTTACTTTAAAGTGCAAATAAAAATTACTCAAGTTTTTTTAATATCCGAAAAATCACTTCTCGCTCTCACAAGCACGAAGTTAAAAGCCGCGAAATCCTCGCGCGCGCGAAAATTTCTGCCATCGCGCGAGACACGTGTTCGAGATGAAGCATGTGTGCAGCAAATCCGTTATATATATCTGCAAGCAGGAGAGGCGGCAGTGGCAAAGAGTGCACGCGAGATGGCGCGAGCCGCCTCTACAGAGTGTATCTATTTCTTCTCCCTGAGGCTAACTATCTCGCAGGGCAACGCCCAAATCGATTGTCTCTTTCTCTCTCTCTCTCTTTCTTTCTCCTGATTTGCACAGTTGGAGACATACATTTTTTGTATGATTACAAGCGTTTATTTTAATGCATTAAACGTAGGATTTGTGTGAAGGAATGATTAGATGAAAAATAAATATTTGTACTACTTAGAAGACTTACATACTAGATAATTAATGTAAATTAATATGGTGTTGATTTTGAGAATGGAAAAAAGACATTGTCAACATAAGATTCTCGAATGCATCGTAAAAGAAGTAATCATGGAAAAATTACAATACAATTTAAAAAAAAATTTCCTTTCTGACTGTAAAAGTTTGCGTTCGAATTTTTTCAAATTCAGTTTAGCGCGCACCGTAAATACTCGCATACTGTCGCAATTAGTCAGGCGCGCTCTTTAATCCGTACGCAAAATGTAATATAAATTTATAATTATGAACGATCAATGTTAAATCTAAATTCTTGAATGAGAACTTTTTATTGTATCTATTTATAGGATAAATACCCTGGTAGAAATGCTCAATATTTAATGGCTGGTTTTTGGCTAACGAAAAATTTTCTTGGACATAAAAAGAGCATTGAAAGTAGACAGATACTCCATCAAAGTGATATGCGAAAATTGCCTACTTAGATGTTTTCACTTATGGAATTATTTTTACTTTGCCACTTGCAGATTTGGAAACAGGGGTACTCGCCATCTGGTGGTGGACACTCAAAATGCTATTTCGTATTCAGTGGTTGAAAACTAGTCCAAATTTTGTGAAACAGTTAAAATAGTAATTTTCAGGTCATTTGAAACATAATTGGATAAAAAAATCGCCAAAAATTTTCAAGCATCATTAAAAGAAATCTTTTTTCTTTTTCAAGTGAAAAAAAATGAAGTTTCGATTTATCGATAGCTCATGATACCAGTTCAATGTACGGCCCTAATGAACTATTCGGTGTGCGTAATTCTACTTCATAAATCATTATTCATCAACTTATTCATGATCTTTCGTATCTGCAACGTGACAATCGAAGTACGAAAAAATCGGCTCCAATTCATTTTTTAAGACTGAGACTTCAATTTCTCGACACCATTTGTGAAGGTATGCGGCTGAATTTTCTACACTCCTGTACTTATTTACACTAACCGACGATCATTATACTCCCTACTCTTTTACCTGTATGCGCAGTAACCGACTGTGTATCTTTATATTAGCAAATAACATAGAACTTAAGGTAGTACACGAACTATGTAAGTGAAAAATATAAGCTGTCGCTTATCATTACGTAATTGACTTACAAACTAAAGGTACATTTTTGAATATGCAAGTATGATATATTCAAAAGTACGCATATAAATATAATATGTATTTCTGATATTATTAAAACTGCGAGAGTTTGAAGTTTGTCGAAAAACCCCTGATAATTTTTTTAAAATTTAAAAAAAAAATCGGTGTGAAATCGTCGTAACCCATTGTTACGATGCCAATCGATATGTCAACGCGCGAATATTAATTAATTAACCCAAGTCGGGCGTGAAAGTGTAACAGTCTGGTCGATATAAAGCCGATCATTAATTTTTTTTTTTTTTTTTTTATATTATAGTGCTTTTACCAGCTAGGGCATCTGCACTTACTTTATTTACAAAGCATTAATTATTTACAATTTATAATTTATAAAAAAAAACAAAATTAATTATACATAATAGGGAATATTCATTTAGACTCGGACTTGGGTCCTCGAGACCTGACTGCCATCGTCAGACTCGCACTCCCAGCCCGATGAAGTAGTCGCATAAAATTGTGCAAGCCTCAATGGTTGGGCAAGCGATCAAGCGCTCCACATTCAGCGGCGGAAATAGCCCGATCTTCTTTAACTTCTCGAGCAACACCTTCCTCTGCGTTTGGTACAGCCTACAGTCCCACAGAATGTGATTCAAATTTTCTTTTTCGTAACCACACCTGCAGCGCGAGTCCGGGATGATGTTTTTCCTCTCAAGGGATTCAGCTAGGCAGGTATGATTGGCACGCATTCTATTGATCATGACAATGTGCCGCCGAGGCAAATTCACGTTGGAGAACCATGGTGTAGAGCGA
>CACVKI010144410.1:0-26738 GCA_902732785.1 Trichogramma evanescens
AATGATGATGACACGCGTTGTACGTTACATACTGCGAGATGTACGCGTGATATTTTTTTCTTTTATTTTTACGTAATGCAATGCGTTCACGCGGCTTTTGACCTGAAAAAATAAAGCTGGGATGAGGATCGAGCCTTTATCGTAACGAATTAATTTTTACATAAAATTTTGTCCATGTGTTCTGCACTCACTGTTACAAGCGAGTCGAGATTTAAGCGCAGGCGAGAGAGTAAAAGTAAACATTGCGACGTCGTAAGAGGAGTTCGCTATAGTTACGCCTGACTACTCTAGATGTCGCGTGGCCAAACTCCCAAGCAGCAAAAATCAACTCCGATTAGTATAAAATTACTGTATCAGAGAGTCATAATAGGGTAGTCAGACCAATTAATGACCGGGTACCAGTGAATGACCATTTTGGAAAATATCTTTATGAAAAACAATTAAAAACATATGTGTATGTACGTTACTCAATTCTTTAGTGAACGATGCATCTTGTTTTCCATGTTCGATCATAATTTAACCAGGAAAAACAATAGTTATTGCACATCCAAAGGTGGTCATTTCACTGGTCGAAAGCGGTCAATCACTGGTATAAGTACCCTAAGTCTTCACCTGTTTCGTTACACGTTTATTTAAGAATAAATTCCTCGGAAGAATCGTCGCTAAGTTACAATTTTAAATTGATTTATATGTTGTAAGTATTGATAGATGAATCGGTAACTTGATTGTAAATAATACGATCATAAATGTTTTTGACGTAGTTCCACGACCCGCTGACCATGTTTATAGTGAAAATTAATTAGTTTCTATGTTGTCTTTCCCAATGAAACAAGCCATAATACCAAAAGATCAATTATACTCATTAATTTTCTTTGGCACTTAATTGAAGTTTGATTTGCAACAAAATGTATATAAGTGAGGAGAAATCCGAGAAAGTTATGTCGAAAGATAATTCAAGTGTACACGACGATGTTGTTTCAAACGACAAAAAATACGTTTGTAATATTTGCCAGGAGGCGTTTACACTAGAATTAAGCATGATAGCTCACCGAGACCAAATTCACAAGGATCAGAAAAATTACGCATGCGACAAGTGCGAGAAGAAATATGTGAAAAGATCGAATTTGCTTACGCACCAAAAATTGGTACACAAAAATCCCAAACATTTCACATGTGACAAGTGCGAGAGAAAATTTGAAAATAAATCAACTTTCCTCAAGCACAAAAAAATATTTCACGAAGTTTTAAAAGATTACTTATGTGAAAAGTGCGCCAAGAGATTTGGAAATAAAACGAGTTTGCTCGCTCACATAAAGACAGTACACGAATTTTTCAAAGATTCCTTATGTAATAATTGCGAGAAGAAATTTGGAAGTAAATCGGATTTGTTGAGGCACCAAATAACAGTACACGAAGGTCGCAGAGATTACGCATGCGACAAATGTGAGAAGAAATTTGGGGTACGAAGTAATTTGATTAGGCACCAAAATTTAATACATCAAGTTCGCAAAGATTACGCATGTAACAAATGCGAAAGAAAATTCGGTATTAAATGTTATTTGCTCTACCACCAAAGAACAGTCCATGAAGGTCGCAAAGATCACGCATGTGACAATTGCGGAAAGAAATTCGAACATAAATCGAGTTTGCTCGTACATCAAATGGTAGTTCATGATGGTCGCAAAGATTTTCCATGCGATAAGTGTGAAATGAAATTTGGGCTTAAATGTAATTTGATAAGACACCAAAAGACAATCCATGAAGGACGCAAAGATTTCGCATGCAACAATTGCGAAAAGAAATTTGGGCAAAAATGTATTTTACTTTTACACCAAAAGACAGTCCATGAAGGTCGTAAAGATTACACATGTGACAAGTGCGAAAAAAAATTTGCACAAAAATTGTGTTTGTTTTTGCACCAAAGGACCGTACACGAAGGTCGGAAAGATTACGCATGCGAAAAATGTGAGAAAAAGTTTGGATACAAATCGCATTTGTTGAGCCATCAAAGGAAAGTACATGAAGGTCAGAAAGATTTTGCTTGCGATAAATGCAAGAAGATATTTGCACACAAACCGAATTTGCTCGTACACCGAAAGACGGTGCACGAAAGTCGCAAAGATTACGGATGCGACAAGTGTGAGAAGAAATTCGTACACAAATCTAGTTTACTTTCGCACCAAAAGACTATTCATGAAGGCCGGAAAGATTTTGCTCTTAACGAAGTGCGAAAAAAAATTTTGGGTTCGCAGAACTTTGATCATGCACCAAAAAACAGTCCATGAGGATCGCAAAGATTGCCCGTAGGACAATCGCGAGAAGAAATATGAAAAAAATTAGATTTGTTGAGGCACCACAGGACAGAATACGGAGGTTGCAAAAGCGCTACACGCGAGACAAGTATTAAAAGACATTTGTGACTCAAAGCGTTTTGACTAGGCACCAAAAAACTGTCCATGAAAATTGATAAAATTACTTATGCGATAAATGCGAGAAGAAATTATGATTGACAATTGTAAATATTTATTGCTACAAAGATATTTAGTTTTCCAAAATTTTAATAAAAATTGTGCCCAAATGATTGATTCTTACTTGATATTACGTATCATAACATATTTTTTACTTTTGTTCACTGTCGCCGAGGTGTTTCATTTTTGAATCGGATTTTTTCACAATTTCTTTAAAATTAGTAAAAGCCTTCACTACATTCGTAAACGCTTTCATTTTTAGAAATTCTATCAATTTAAAATCTTATGTAATTTGCATTTCGAATTGCATAAGCTGCAAGTTAAATTTTTTGTGGGGTGACCCTTTTTTTGATTCGCCAGTGTGTGCTCATTCATCTAGATGTCTTTAATACTTCTGACTTTTTCTCTGTACTAGAAGACATTGTTTTCTGATAGATTTTTACCTCTTCTTTTGATTGGTGCAGTTTATTTTGAAATCAAAAGATATTTATTTGAGATAAATCGACTTAGACAACATTCTAGTCGAGTTTTAACTTCAAAATCGATTTTCGCATCGAAAACCTGTCTTGCCGGTCGTTTACGCGCATGAAAATAATTACACGAGGTGGTGAAATTTTATTGTTTTTGAATCGGTTAGACACATATATCGAGATGGTCGCAAGCTGAAACTCGAGCGAGGCAATCGGCCCCACAGCTGGTTATTTTAATTGATGAGTCAAGTTAAACGTAAATTGACACGTATTCTCACGTAATAACCCCACGCTTACAGTGGAAGCTAATGGAGTACGCCAATCCGGCCATGGCGTAGGGTTGGCAAGTTTTGAAATAATTATTAAAAACATTTATTATATGCGTATCAGTAAGAATTTTAAATTGTTTCAAATATTGTAAGTATAAGAAGATTAATCGGTAATTATGAATTGTAAACAATATGATTATAAACAATTTAGGCATTACCCCTTCGGGCATGAATCGTGATCACATAATCGTGTATATAGGAAAACAAATTAGTTTGAATGTTGTCTTTACCGATGGAACAAGCCATAATACCAAAAGATCAATTATACTCATTCATTTTCTTTGGCACTTAATTGAAGTTTGATTTGGGTAACAAAATGTATACAAGTGAGGAGAAATTCGAGAAAGTAATCTCAAAAGATAATTCAAGTGTACACGGCGATGTTGTTTCAAACGACAAAAAACACGTTTGTGACATTTGTCAGGAGGCATTTGCACTAGAATCAAGTATGATAACACATCGAGACACGATTCACAATGAAAAAAGAAATTACGCGTGTGACAAGTGCGAAAAAAAATTTGAGTTTCGAAGTCATTTCAGTGGACACAAAATATCAGAACACAAAGATTTTGCATGCGACAGGTGTGAGAAAAAATTTGTGAAAAAATCAAGTTTGTTGACCCACCAAAAATTGGTACATAAAAATCCCGAAGATTTCACATGTGACAAGTGCGAGAGAAAATTTGAAAATAAATCAACTTTACTCAAGCACAACAAAATATTCCACGAAGTTTTCAAAGATTACTTATGTGAAAAATGTGCCAAGAGATTTGGAAATAAACATAGTTTGCTTTTACACATAAGAACAGTTCACGATGGTTGGAAAGATTTGGCTTTCAAAGTCTTTAAAGATTACTCATGTAATAATTGCGAGAAGAAATTTGGGAGTAAATCGCATTTGTTGAGGCACCAAAGAACAGTGCACGAAGGTCACAGAGATTATGCATGTGATAGGTGTGAGCTAGCATTTGGACAAAAACCGCATTTGCTTCATCACCAAAGGATCGTACACGAAGGTCGCAAAGATTTCGCATGTGACAGGTGTGAAATGAAATTTGGGCTCCAAAGTATTTTGAAAAATCACCAAAAGACAGTCCACGAAGGACGCAAAGATTTTGCTTGCAATAAATGCGAAAAGAAATTTGGAAATAAATCATATTTGTTTTTTCACCAAAAGACAGTCCATGAAGGTCTTAAAAATTACACATGTGACAAGTGCGAGAAAAAATTTGTACAAAAATCGTATTTGTTTTTGCACCTCAGGACCGTACACGAAGGTCGAAAAGATTACGCATGTGATGAATGCGGGAAGAAATTCGGACTTAAACAGTATTTGTTCATTCACCAAAAGACAGTACACGAGGGTCGCAAAGATTTTGCATGTAACGCATGCGATAAAAAATTCGGACAAAAATCGCATTTGATCAGTCACCAAAAGTCAGTACACGAAGTGGGTAAAGATTTCGCATGTGACCAGTGTCATAAGATATTTGGATACAAATCAAATTTCCTCAGACACCAAAGGACAATACACAATGGTCGCAAAGATTTTGCATGTGACAGATGTGAAATAAAATTTGGGCTCCAATGTAATTTGAAAAAACACCAAAAGACAGTCCACGAAGGACGCAAAGATTTTGCTTGCAATATATGCGAAAAGAAATTTGGAAATAAATCATATTTGTCTTTACACCAAAAGACAGTCCATGAAGGTCGTAAAGATTATACATGTGACAAGTGCGAGAAAAAATTTTCACAAAAATCGTATTTGTTTTTGCACCTAAGGACCGTACACGGAGGTCGGAAAGATTACGCATGTGATGAATGCGAAAAGAAATTTGGGGTTCAAAGCAATTTGCTCATTCATCAAAAAACAGTTCATGAAGGTCGGAGAGATTTTGCATGTCACAATTGCGGGAAGAAATTCGGTCATAAAAAGCATTTAATCAGACACCAAAATATAGTTCATAATGGTCGCAAAGATTTTGCATGTAACGCATGTGATAAAAAATTCGGACAAAAATGGCATTTGATCAGTCACCAAAAGACAGCCCACAAAGCGTGTAAAGATTTCGCATGTGACCAGTGTGATAAGATATTTGGATACAAATCAAATTTCCTCAGACATCAAAGGACAATACACGAAGGTCGCAAAGATTTTGCTTGGGATAAATGCAACAAGACATTTGCACACAAACCGAATTTGCTCATACACCAAAAGACGATGCACGAAAGTCGCAAAGATTACGTATGCGACAAGTGTAAGAAGAAATTTGGACACAAATCTGGTTTACTTTTACATCAAAAGACGATTCATAACAATCACAAAGACTTTGCATGTAACAAGTGTGAAAAGACGTTTGTGACTCAAAGCGTTTTGACTAGGCACCAAAAAACTGTCCATGAAAATTGATAAAATTACTTATGCAATAAATGCAAGAAGAAATTATAATTGACAATTGTAAATATTTATTGCTACATATAAAATTGGTTTTTTTCAAATTTCTGTAAAAATTGTGTCCAAATGATTGATCCTTACCTGCACTGGCATTAAATATCATGACATCTTTGTTATTTTTGTTCACTGTCGTCGTGGTGCTTTATTTTTGAATCGGATTCTTCACATTTCTTCAGAATTTGTAAAAGCCATTACTATATTATTAAATGTTTCCTTTTCTGAGTAACTTTTTAAAATTCAAAAATCTTATATAATTTGCATTTCGTTTCACATGAATGGCAATTCGTGGGGCGACCCTTTTTTTGATCCGCCAGTGTGTGCTTATTCATCTCGATATCTTGAATGTTTCTGACCATTGACGACCATCAAGATTTATGTAATATTTGTTTGCTGGCTGCAAAATCAATCAAACAATCGCGATGAAGAATATTTTCAGTCTTCGTTCGCGTCTCTACTTAAACCAAATAAGTGAACTTTAAAAAATGTTTTTCGTTTTTTTTTCATTGGATAAGCACCTGGATCTGCGAAGTAAAATAAATCAGGATACTTACATTCGTCGATCGACGTGACTCTGCACAAACGATACGCAGATCGTTGTGTATATTTAAATAACTAATATCGACGTTGGCCGATCGCATCCGCGCGCATTATTATTTTCATACACGCATGCAGTCCGTGCGCCGCATATACATGTGTACGAAAAAAAAAGAAGAAAAAAAGAATTAGGGCAAAGATCCGGAGCTCGATGCAGCTCTGCCGAAGGTGAGCTAATCTCGCGAGCACGAATGTCACAGCGGCACACGTACTTGGCTCTCAGCTGCATTGACCTCTCTCTAGCTCTCTCTCTCTCGATATATCGGAAATACATGTCGGCCAATTCGTCTATTATAATGAACTGCTGCGCGCGGGCCACACACGTCCTGTGCATTTGTCATCGTGTATACATAAAAATACTCGCGCGTGGCATCGATGTATCTCACGTTTGATATTAAAAAAAAAAAAAAAAATGTATGTACGATATATTCTTATTTTATGCGCGAGCCAAGCGTCGTATAGCGTGCGAGGTAATATGCGGCGCTGCAGCGGTAATCGGCCCGCAAGATCAAAGCCAAGGGAGTCTCTTATTTATATTTATGGCCACTGCGGATTATAACGATGAATAATCCCTGCGTATCGAGTGACGCGTGCGGATCAAGGTACTTCCTACTTTACGCTGCTATATCTACGTGCGATTTTAAAGATCGAGATCGAGTATCGACTATATGTATACATCGTATCCCGCGACAAGCTCAGATGTTCGTGGAAGATCGACGCTGTGTGGAGCGCACGGCATGCTTCGAGGTGCTACTCATCATTGTATTTTAAATGTAGGCAGTTTTAAATTTAATGAAGATTCAATGTAAAATAAGACATTAAAATTAGATCAATCGATTTTGAATTTTATGTGAGATAGTTTTACATGGAATTCTTGTTAAAAACGAATGTATCAGTAGTAATTTATTTATTTTTTCACGTAAACGTCACAAGATGTGCATGACGATGCAATTACATGCGTTATTTTCAATGCAAAAATGAACGAAAAGAATTGTATTCTCTATTCAAATTTAATCACTACATTGCTGCTGCACTGGATTGCTTGAAAAATGAATGCAAATTCCATCATAATTAAAGCCAGTCTCCACCACTAGATGGCGAGCACCTTCATCTGTAAATCCGCAAGTGGCAAAGTCAAAATAATTGTATATAAAAGCTTGGTTGATCTGGATCACTCGGGTTTCAAGATGATTAAGATTATGGGTCATAAATGGGAGGTAAATAGACTCATTTCTAAAAACAAACGATTATGATAATATTGTTAAATTTGCGCATTACATCGGGAACGTAGAAAATTGAAAAGAAAACTAATTTAATGTAAATCTTTTTAACGCCGGTGCAGTCCACGGCGTCTAAGCTTTGAATGTTTTCTCTCCAACGACGAAATGTCCACTCGACCTATAATGCACGACATATATAACATAGTGCCACATGTAATGGTATAGCTCGGCTCGAAATACGAATACCGACTCTCTCTCTCTCTCAGCTGCACTTCCATGAGTATCAAGTGATGTGTTTGTGTGCGAGTCGCGCACGAAGCTATTCGAGCTCTGCTTTCTGCTGACCTTGGCCTTGCCCTTCGCGCACGTAATGCACGATATATAGAGTACCACTCGTACATGCCATCGTGGGCATTATAAAAGGGGGAAACGATCATCGCCGGTCTATGTGCGGTGCAGTATGCAGTCTCTGAATTATATCGGAGGGCATCGAGGCGTGCGGACGCTTTTCCGCCTACTGTAAACGCTATGCTTAATTCCTGCATGTGGGACGCGCGCTTAACGCACCACGGAGCCGAATGATGATTTAATTTCTATTTTTTTTTATTTTTTTTTTTTTATCATTTCTTTGGCGCATCATAAAAGAAGCAGTTGACGATACTTTGAAAATTAGTTTCCTCTGAAAGTTTTTTGACGTTTAACTTTGATTATTAATCAAATCTCGAGTAAAAACCAATTGTAAATAAAATTGTTGTTACTCGACCTTGCCTTCCAGGAGAGCGCAAAATATAAAAACTACGTCGACTGTATAGGTATTTGTCGTTTGGAGACTGTGTATGGAGACCCGAAAATTTTTGCTCGAAAAGTCGAGAATATCCTCGAGATTATGTCACGAAGAGATCTCAGCCAGTGGTGGGTTAGGGAACACGCGAATCACTCTATGGTGCGGGGCCAACAAATTTTGGAATAAATATCAGAATGTTTTATTATACATGCATGTGCATATGGATCTATTTTAGAGAAATTTAGGATTAGAATGCCCAAAAATTTCTCGAAAGAATCGTAGCCAAGTTAGAATTTTAAATTGTAACAAATATTTTAGGTATAAACAAATAATTCGGTAACTTGATTGTAAACAATACAAACGTAAACGATTTTGACATCGTTCCTCGCATACATTGATCACGTTTATAATAAAAATAAATTAGTTTAAATTTTGTCTTTCCCAATGAAACACATTACTAAAACTAAATAGAAAGTTCCATCGTTTATTTTAGGCACCAAAATGAATAAAAGTGAGAAGAAGTCGGATGAAGTTGTCTCAAATGATAATTCAAATGAACGCGACGTTGTTGTATCAAACGACAAAAAATACGTTTGTAATATTTGTCAGGATGCATTTACACTGGAATCAAGTATGATAGCACACCGAGAAACACTTCACAATGAAGAGAAAAATTACGCATGTGACAAGTGCGAAAAAAAATTTGAGTTCCGAAGTCATTTGAGTCGACACCAAATATCAGAACACAAAGATTTTGCATGTGACAGGTGTGAGAAAAAATTTGGGAAAAGATCGAATTTGCTTACACACCAAAAATTGGTACACAAAAATCCCAAAAATTTCACATGTGATAAGTGCGAGAGAAAATTTAAAAATAAATCAACTTTACTCAAGCACAAAAAAATATTCCACGAGGTTTTCAAAGATTATTTATGTGAAAGGTGCGCTATGAGATTTGGAAATAAACATAGTTTGCTTTTACACATAAGAACAGTTCACGATGGTTGGAAAGATTTAGCTTTCAATGTCTTTAAAGATAATTACTCATGTAATACTTGCGAGAAGAAATTTAGGAGTAAATCGCATTTGTTGAGGCACCAAATAACAGTGCACGAAGGTCGAAGAGATTACGCATGTGATAGGTGCGAGAAGAATTTTTCACACAAATGGAATTTGCTTGTTCACCAAAAAATAATCCATGAAGCTAGTAAAGATTTCGCATGCGACAAGTGCGAGTATAAATTTGGAAGAAAATCAGATTTTTTGTGTCACCAGAAGGCAGTCCACGAGAGTCGCAAAGATTTCGCATGTGACCAATGCGAGAAAAAATATGGCCATAAACACCATTTGCTCATTCATCGAAGGACAGTACATGAAGGTCGCAAGGACTTCTCATGCCCCAATTGCGAGAAGAAATTTGGACAAAAACAACATTTACGTGTGCACCAAAAGACAGTACACGAAGGTCAAAAAGATAATGCATGCGGCAGTTGTGACAAGAAGTTTGGACAAAAACCAAATTTGCTCAGACACCAAAAAGAAGTACATGAGGGTCAAAAAGATTTCGCATGTGATGTTTGTGAGCAGAAATTTGGAGAAAAAGCGACAATGATCAGACACAAAAAAACAGTCCATGAAGGTCGCAAAAACTTCGCATGCGACAAGTGCGAGAAAACATTTGGGCTTAAACAAAATTTACTTGTGCACCAAAGAACGGTACACGAAGGTCGTCACAAAGATTTTGAATGCGACAAGTGCGAGAAAAAGTTTGGACGCAAATCGATTTTGGTTATGCACCAAAGGGCAGTCCACGAAAGACGCAAAGATTTTGAATCTGACAAGTGTGAGAAGACATTTGTGACTCATAGCGTTTTGACTAGGCACCAATAAACGGTCCGTGAAAATCGAAAAAATTACTTATGCGACAAATGCGAGAAAAAAATTGGACAATAACCGCATTTACTCAGCCACCTAAAGACAGTACATAAATGATCGGTCAGATTAAACATGCGAAAAATGCCAGAAGGAATAACGATTGCGATTAAATGCGAGCAATATGTCGTTTGAAATGTCTTACGAAAAAATTTTCGATTGAAAATTATGTCCATAATATGAAGATTCAGGATTCAGAACGTAGCCTAAGATTTATTCTTTTTTTTTTTGGTCGAAAAGGAAGGTATTTGGATTTTCTCCATCGAAAAATAGGATATCTCACAATATAATACAAAAACCTGGCCTCAGCACTCTTGATATTGATAATTGCACTGATCCTACATTAGACAACATCACGCCATGGCGCAGGGGCGATAAATGTTGGAATGAACATTAAAATGTTTTGTTTTATTATGCGCGTACATGTGGATGTTTTTTAGGTGAACCCGATGTTGTGTTGCCGGAAGTTTGTTTAGAGAAATTTAGTTTCAAAAGGCCCGAAAATTCGAATCGTCGCCAAGTTAAAATTTTAAATTGTTTCAAATATTTTAAGTGTAAACAGATAATTCGGTAAATTAATTGTAAACAATATGATCAATAACGATTCGGACACATTTCCTCGACATACTAATCACGTTTGTAATAAAAATAAATTAGTTTAAATTTTGTCTTTCCCAATGAAACACATTACTAAAACTAAATAGAAAGTTCCATCGTTTAATTTAGGCACCAAAATGAATAAAAGTGAGAAGAAGTCGGATGAAGTTGTCTCAAATGATAATTCAAGTGCACGCGACGTTGTTGTATCAGAGGACAAAAAATACATTTGTGATGTTTGTCAGGATGCATTTACACTAGAATCGAGCCTGATAACACACCGAGACACACTTCACAATGAAGAGAAAAATTACGCATGCGACAAGTGCGAAAAGACGTTTCGGTTCCGAAGTCATTTGAGCAGGCACCAAATATCAGAACACAAAGATTTTGCATGCGACAGGTGTGAGAAAAAATTTGGGAAAAGATCGAATCTGCTTACGCACCAAAAATTGGTACACAAAAATTCCAAAGATTTCACATGTGACAAGTGCGAGAGAAAATTTGAAAATAAATCGACTTTACTTAAGCACAACAAAATATTCCACGAAGTTTTTAAAGATTATCTGTGTGAAAAGTGTGCGAAGAGATTTGGAAATAAACATAGATTGCTCTTACATATAAAAAAAGTCCATGAGGATTGCAAATATTTCGTATATGACAAGTGCGAGAAGACATTCGTTGATCGAGGCACCTTGACCAGACACATAAATACAGTCCTTGAGGGTCTTAAAAATCATGCATGTGACAAATGCGAGAAAAAATTTGGAAAAAAATCGACTTTGCTTATGCACCAAAAGACAGTACACGAAGGTTACAAAGATTATGCTTGTGACAAATGCGACAAAAAGTTTGGGGTTCGGAGTAATTTGATAAATCACCGAAAGACAGTTCACGAGGGTCGCAAAGATTTTGCATGCAACCATTGCAACTGGAAATTCGGACATAAACAGCATTTGCTCTTGCACCAAAAAACACAACACGAAGAAAAAGATTTCGCATGCGACAAGTGCGAAAAGAGATTCGGACTTGAACATCATTTGCTTTTTCACCTGAAGACAGTCCACGAGGGTCGCAAAGATTTCGCATGTGATCAATGCGAGAAAAAATATGGCCATAAACACCATTTGCTCATTCATCGAAGGACAATACACGAAGGTCGCAAGGACTTCGCATGCCCCGATTGCGAGAAAAAATTTGGACAAAAACAACATTTACGTGTGCACCAAAGAACGGTACACGAAGGCCACAAAGATTATGCATGCGGCAGTTGTGACAAGAAATTTGGACAAAAGTCAGATATGTTGAAGCACCAAAAGACAGTCCATGAGGGTCAAAAAAATTTCGCATGTGACATTTGTGAGCAGAAATTTGGAGAAAAAACGACAGTGGTCAGACACAAAAAAACAGTCCATGAAGGTCGCAAGGACTATGCTTGCGACGAATGTGGAAAGAAATATGCAATGAAATGGGATTTGATCAAGCACCAAAAAACTGTACACGAAGGTCGCAAAGATTTCGCATGCGACAAGTGTCAGCAGAAATTTGGACAAAAACAACATTTACGTGTGCACCAAAAGACAGTACACGAAGGTCAAAAAGATTATGCATGCGGCAGTTGTGACAAGAAATTTAGACAAAAACCAAATTTGCTCAGACACCAAAAAGGAGTACACGAAGGTCAAAAAGATTTCGCATGTGACGTTTGTGAGCAGAAATTTGGAGAAAAAGCGACAATGATCAGACACAAAAAAACAGTCCATGAAGGTCGCAAAAACTTCGCATGCGACAAGTGCGAGAAAACATTTGGACTTAAACAAAATTTACTTGTGCACCAAAGAACGGTACACGAAGGTCACAAAGATTTTGAATCTGACAAGTATGAGAAGACACTTGTGACTCAAAGCGATTTGACTAGGCACCAATAAACGGTCCGTGAAAATCGAAAAAATTACTCATGCGACAAATACGAGAAAAAAATTGGACAAAAATCGCATTTGCTCAGCCACCTAAAGACAGTACATAAATGATCGGTCAGATTAAGTATGTCGATTGAATATTATGTTTTTTTAGGGGAACTCGATGTTGTTTTGCCGGAAGTTTGTTTAGAGAATTTAGTTTTCAAAGGCCCGAAAATTCGAATCGTCGCCAAGTTACAATTTTAAATTGTTTCAAATATTTTAAGTGTAAACAGATAATTCGGTAAATTAATTGTAAACAATATGATCAATAACGATTCGGACACATTTCCTCGACATACTAATCACGTTTGTAATAAAAATAAATTAGTTTAAATTTTGTCTTTCCCAATGAAACACATTACTAAAACTAAATAGAAAGTTCCATCGTTTAATTTAGGCACCAAAATGAATAAAAGCGAGAAGAAATTCGAGGAAGTTGTCCCGAAAGATAATTCAGGTGAACATGACATTGTTGTTTCAGGCGACAAACAATACATTTGTGATATTTGCCAGGAGACATTTATAATGGAATCAAGTATGATGACACACCGAGACACAATTTACAATGAAAAAAAAGATTACGCATGCGAAAAATGCAAGATGAAATTTGTGAAAAAATCGAGTTTGTTCACGCACCAGAAGTCAATACACAAAAGTCGCAAAGATTTTACGTGCGACAATTGTGGAAGAAAATTTGAAAATAAATCGATTTTACTCAAGCACAACAAAATATTCCACAGAGTTTTGAAAGATTACTTATGTGAAAAGTGTGCAAAAAGATTCGGAAGTAGACAGATTTTTCTCGCGCACATAAAGAGGATACACGAAAGTTCCAAAGATTACGCATGCGACAGATGTGGGCGAAAATTTTTACTCAAATCAAATTTGCTCGATCACCAAAAGACAGTTCACGAGGGTCGCAAAGACTACGCATGCGACGAGTGTGAAAAGAAATTCGGACACAAATCGACTTTGGTTATGCACCAAAGTACAGTACACGAGGGTCGCAAAGATCATGCATGCGACAGGTGCGATAAGAAATTTGGGATTCGCAAAACTTTGATCGTACATCAAAAAACAGTCCATGAGGGTCGCAAAGATTTTGCATGTGACACGTGTAAATTGAAATTTACACATAAGTCGAATTTGCTCTCCCACCAAAAGACAGTCCACGAAGGTGCCAAAGATCATTCATGTGACAGTTGCGAGAAAAAATTTGGACTAAAGACAGATTTGTTTAGACATCAAAACTCAGTGCACGAAGGTCGCAAAGATTTTGCATGTGATAAGTGCGAGAAAAAGTTCGGACAAAAATCGGGTTGGCTTTACCACCAAATGGCAACACACGAAAGTCGCAAAGATCATGCATGTGACAGGTGCCAGAAAAAATTTGTAAAAAAATCGACTTTACTTTTTCACCAAAAGACGATACACGAAGGTCGCAAAGATTACGCATGCGACAATTGCGATAAGAAGTTTGGACAAAAGTCGACTTTACTTTTGCACCAAAGGACACTACACGCAGGTTGCAAAAGTTTTGCGTGCGAAAATTGTGATAAGAAATTTCGACAAAAAGGGCATTTGCTCGTACACCAGAAAACAGTCCACGAAGGTCGCAAAGATTTTGCATGTGATAAGTGCGAGAAAAAGTTCGGACAAAAATCGGGTTTGCTTTACCACCAAATGGCAACACACGAAAGTCGCAAAGATTTTGCATGCGACAAGTGCGAGAAAAAATTTGGACATAAAATCTCTTTGCTCTCACACCAAAGGACAGTACACGAAGGCCGCAAAGATTACCCATGTGACGTGTGTGATCGGAAATTTGGACGCAAATCTAGTTTAGTTTTTCACCAAAAGACGATACACGAAGGTCGCAAAGATTACGCATGCGAAGATAGCGAGAAGAAATAATAATTGAAAATTATAAATATATATAGATATTGGTACATATGTTTTTCTAAAATTTCAATAAAAATCGTTCATATTTACGATTGTGTATTACTTTTGAGAACCTCGGGCGTTCAACTGTCATTACACCTTTGCACACTGACTCAGTGAATTATTACTACTCATTTTTCGTCGACTTAGTTCATGTTGCTCTTCATTCAACAATCAGCTAAAAGTTTTTCACGCGTCTTCTTAAGAACTGCGTGAATAGGGGTGGGCTACTGGATTTTTAATAAACCTTGCGTAATAATGTCAAAATCAAAGATTTCGGTAGCTTTGCTGACAAACGAATTATTTCTGCTGAGAGTTCTTCTGCTAAGTGCTAATAATTGTTTTCGAATCATGTGAGAGGCGAATAAAAAGTTTGATGTAAGTTTGAAAATGATTGCAAAGCGCATTTGTGTGAGCTCGAGACGATTCAAAAACAATGAAAAATTGCATCACCTCGTATATACTTTATTCACGCAGTTCTCTCGATGCGACAAAGAAAGACATCGTTCTCTGTTATACACGCCTCCCTTTTCACCAGTCGTTGGGGCTTTGATTTTCAATTACAAGTAGCGATCGCTTAAAGAGGAGAAAAAAAAAACAAGTACAACAAAGGCTGTCCCATCACCGAATTATAGTCTCGTGGGCCATGTGTGAGTTTATTTTTAAAAAACAGCAGGCAGATTCCGAACTCGGAAGCGGAATTATATTTATCCAAATTGAGATTTTAGAAGATGACGGCTTCATTAGTAGCGCGGTCAATATGTCTTATACGAGTAAGAGGCACGATTATATAGCGATCAGTCTTCGGTTGTTTAGCGCTGAAGGATGCTCAAAAGGACCAAAATTATACTATACTCAGAAAGAGAAATAGCTGCGAGTGTAACATAGCAAAGGATGAGATCCTGTTCTGCTGCGCTTATATAGATAACCTTCGTATAGTAGTAGCTAGTTTGAGCCGGATTATCCCCACACGGAGAAATGTTGCGACTCTTTTTGAAATTCTTAATCAAAGATGAACCGATTGAAAAATATGCTGTTTGGAGCTTTTGTCACGTGTGCAAGCGGCAAAGGTCGAGGATATAAAATTAGCTCGCGTGCCCTCTGAGCGACGATAATCAACCCCTTTAAATCGACTGACTGGTCACGGTGACGGAAGAAATTTTGCAAATATCTCGAGTATCAACGATCGATCGATATCGATCGATATCGACTCACGCGACAAGAAGCCCGCGATATGCATATTTATACCGCATCATAGTGCACCGCAACGGCCCATATAACTGCACACGCGCATGACTGGATAATATGTATAATATCGGCAAGGATCGTTGCCACACACACTTTATTATAATCCCGCAGGCTTCCACATTCTCGCGGTGTGTGCATTATTATGCGCTCGATGTCTCTCTCTCTCTCGTGTTCGTGCGACACGGACTGCAGTATTGGCCGTCGCGCGACGCGAGATCGTTGATTCCGCGACTATCTCTCTGTCTCTTTTACATTACATTTGTTGCCAATTCTCATTGCTTCGATTCCGGCCCTATTTATACACGCATATGTATGTGCATTTGCGACAAGGCAAAATCGTCGTTGTTGTTTATTTGTTGGCTTTAATCTTCTCCAAGATAAAACTCGGCGTGCCTCGATCGGCAGCTTTATACATAGGCACTATTATAAACTGCGGCGCTGCATGTGTGTCTCTCGCGTATTCATATATATATATAGCAACAGCCTCTGATCGTGGATGTCAGTGTGTCGTCGTCGCCACCCCCCTGCTGCTGCATAAAGAACTGCTGCTGCTGCTGAGACTTGGCCGAATCTCTTTGACTAGATTCACTCTTCTCGATAATACCTTATATACCGTCTTTTGGCATTTCCGTTTTGTCTCGAGAGTCGAGCCGCGTTTTTTTTTCGTGGACATACGACATTGCGGCATTTGGCCGACACAAACCATTGATCGCCCACGAGAATAATAAACAGTTCGAAAATCCTTCGCCATGTCGTCGTCGTCGGCGGTGAACGAGGTAAGCTTTTTCATTGATTATATTTTCTAAATTTAATAAAAGTAAATTAGCACGAAATTCGGGACGCGCGAAATACAAGGTGTAACATCTTTTTCGGCGCAAACGAGCAGCAGACGCTGCTGCTGCGTAAGCATATATACTGTGCAGAGAGGCGCGCTCGACCACCTGTTTTTTTTTTTTATATTATGTATATACTTTCGTACGCGCGGCTGCCTCGCGCACACTTCGCTACCTTTCCGCATGCAAAAAAAAAATTATAATGTATACACGAGCGCACAGGTATCGTATATAAAGCGCTCGAATCGGAGCGAGAGAGATTTTTTTTGCGGCCAGTTCAAAAATATAAATGTATATCATATACATCGCGGACGATGTTAATTAAAATCTTACCACCCTAATTTTTTTTGCTATTGCTTTATTTTTTTTACAGAAAGTGGAGTACGACTATATGCCGAGCAACTGGAGCAAGAGATACGGCCCGACGGAATTGTTGGCTCGATACTTTAAATTTTGCGAAAACAGTCGGTATTATTATTATGTTATAATTAACGTGACATCTGTTTGATTTTAATTTTGTTTTTTTTTTTATCGATGCAGCAACGGCCCAGGTACGAGGCAGCATCGAACACGAGCTCGACGTGCCCTACGCGGCCAGCGAGAAGGCCAAGTACGACGTCTACGGGACCAATTTGCCCGATGGTGATTATGCGATTGTTTAATTAATTCATTTGTGAACGCGTCAAAATTTTACGAAAATTAATGTGATTTAATCTTGATTTAAAATTTTTTTCATGAATTTTCGCTTTAAATCTATTGCACGATTCTTTAAATTTAACTCGAATTACGCCAAGTTTCACGTATTAATTTTAACAGTTTCCTCGACATTTGAAATGTAAAATTGAATCGAATTTATATGCATTTGAATTCTATAGTATTATCATTTTTTTTTCAGACGCGCCGATACTGCTGTTCATACACGGAGGCTACTGGATGGAGTTCAGCAAGGACCTGTCGGGTTTCGCCGTGCCGAATTTCGTGGCCAACGGCGTGAAGGTCGTCCTCGCCGGCTACGATCTCTGCCCGAATGGTAACATTTTTACTCGCTAATTGAGACGTAATAATTATTGAATTATCGATCGACCTTTCTCAGTTCGACTACCTGACATAGTCCGTCAAATCAAGACGCTCGTCGCTAAGCTGCTGAACCTGGCTAAAAATTTGGGCTCCAAGTCAGTACAATCCCCGCAATATTTCAAAATTCGCCTCTACCTATCTACGCGATATAATTACTTAATCTTTGCCTCCAAACACACAGAGGCGTATGGCTGGCCGGCCACAGTGCAGGCGCCCACCTGGCCGCGAGTCTCCTGCACGACCCCGAGTGGCTGGCGGCGAATCGCGCCTCGCTGGCTTGGCTCAAGGGCGCCTGGTTCCTAAGCGGCGTCTACGCCCTCGAGCCTCTGCTCCAGACCAGCGTCCAGGAGGCCCTCAAACTCACGCCGTAAGACTTTCTCCGCGTATACTGCGATCCTCTCGCGTACATTTTTTTAAACGTCGACATATATGTGACTTTGTTAGGGAGGAGATAGAGAAGTACACGTTCGCGCCCCTGGACGAGGATAAGCAAAAGTTGAGTCAACAGCACAGCGGCCTGGACAATTTCAAAGCCGTCGTGGTCGTGGGCGAGAGCGACTCGCCGATCTTCGTCGAGGAATCGAGACGTTACGCTCGCGTAAGTTATCAAGACGTTTCCTCGTACGGTGCAAAATCTCAATAATGTAATTTTTTCCTTCCTCCGTGCAGAGGCTCACGAGCATCGTCGACAACGTCGAGTATCTGCTGCTGAGAAACGACGTGGATCACTTCGACATCGTGGAAAATCTGACCAAGGCCGATTTCGTCCTGTCCAGGCACATGGTCGACTCCATCAAACGGTCTTAACCGAACCGAACTTCCATTATTATTTTATAATGTGTAAAGCTGAGAATAATAAAGACACCGACGTTCCGAAAAAAAAAAATAATGCGTTATGTATATGTACGTAAAAGCCCGACTGATTTCCTATGCGCTCAGCGGCTGCTGCTGCTGCTGCTGCTGCTGCTATTGTGTGCCACAATAACACGCCGAATAGCATTTGAATACTAATTAATCAACCTGTGCTGCGCGATGACGCGAATTTTTAACTCCGTAAAAACCGAGCGAAAACCTTACAGTAGTTTGTCGTCGCTCGCGCGTGTCTCAAAGCGACGAAAAAAAAAAGCTTAATTTTACCATACAGTGTGTTACGATCGATCGATTCAAGATTTTCCTGATACAGTTACGAGGAAAATAAACGATATTTGGTACTTGTTTACTTTGCGCTCTTTCCGACGATCATTGGTTGGAATATATTTTTTAAATTAAAAAATATACCAGCTCATCTCAACGCTCGAAAGTTCCGCAGCGCGCGTATTTGCATCAATTCCGCACTTAACAGATCGAGATGTCGGTTTCCGTAAGTGATCTCTCTCTCTCTGTTCTTATGGTTCTTTGATCTGTGCAACGACAAACGATTTTTTCACTAATTTTTAGCTGCACGAAATAAGGTTCATGCCCAAGTACTGGAGCAAAAGATTCAAGCCAGCCGAGTTGGTCGACGAATTTTTTCACTACGGTTTCAATAGTATGCACACGATTCATTGATTATTTTTTCTATAAAGTTTTTGTTTGTTTGTTTTGTTCATTTTCTCGTTATATTTGTTGAATCAGTCACGAAAGAAGTGCGACGTAGCACGAGGAACGAGCTCGACATTCCCTACGACTCCGGAAAGAGAACCAAGTACGATATCTACGGAACTAATTTGCCCAAAGATGCACCGTTGATGGTTTTTCTGCACGGGGGCTACTGGAAAGAGTCGAGCAAGGATGTGTCGGGTTACGCCGTGCCGAGCTTCGTCGCTCAAGGAATCAGAGTCATCGTCGCCGGTTACGATCTGTGTCCGGACGGTAAGAGGAAGCGTAGCGATTACTCATGGTTGAACTTACAACTGTCTTCTTTCGATGAAATTACAGTGACCTTGACGGAAATCGTGCGCCAGGTCAAGGTGTTGGCGTTGAAAGTCCTGGAGCAGGCCCACAGCTGGGGATCCAAGTGAGAACAAAATAAAGAGACACAATTATTTTGTTTCTGAAAAAGTATTTTTTATTAATTCTCTTATATCGATCGAAATAGAAAAATTTTCGACGAACAATAATGAATAAGAACTGTGGACTCTTTCTCTCTCTCTCTGGTTTTTTTCATATGTACAGGCTCTCTAAAATCTATTATATGATTTTCGCGCGACAGTTTGCGAGAAAATCGATAAAATCTTTCAAAATTTGTCAATAACAGGTGCGTGTGGTTCGTTGGTCACAGCGCCGGCGCGCACTTGTTCTCCTGCTTACTGAACGACCGTGCCTGGTTCGAGCTGAACTCGGCGCTCCGTCCGGAGCATCTGGCGCTGCTGCGAGGCGTCGTTCTCGTCAGCGGCCTGTACGAGATCGAACCGGTGCTGCGCACCAGTAATCAGGAGACGCTTAAACTGACTAAGTACGTATTTACAACATGATACTTAAAAATGATAATATTACTTGCACGCGTTTCTGATAACATGATAATATGTTTACAAGTCCGTATGTACAAGTTTATAAAAATACAAAAAAATACTTATTGTTACTATCGCTAAAAATAGTAGAAATAACAAGAGATAATTTGTCTACATTAACATTTGCAAAAATACTTTACAGAGAGGAGGTAAAGAACTTTTCGTTTTGCCCTCACGACGAAAGCGAAGAAGTCGACCAGGACACCTTGGACTATGCGCAACATATAAAGGTGATCCTGGTCGCTGCCGACTCGGAGTCGCCGGCGTTCATCGAGGATTCCAGACGCTACGCTCGCGTAATTACTTTTCCTAACAACTAAATATATACTTTTTGTATCGATAGCTACATCACAAAATAAAGCTCTTGCGTTGACTTTTTTTTCAGAGGTTGATTAAATTGATCGACAGAGTGGAATTCCTACTGGTACGAGATAATTACGATCACTTCAACGTCGTTGAAGATCTAACAAAAAATGATTACGTGTTGACCCGATTGATAATTAATAATATAGAAAGCACGAAAAACTGGAGCAAAGCCGAGAAGAAGTCTTACAACTGAACTTTTACTCCGACTACTGAAACAAAAGAAATAAAAAAAAATTATTATATTATGAATAATAATACCTGAACGTAATTATTATTATTATTATGAATTTAATTGTTTTCAAAAAATAAGAAATAAAAATTCTAGCAGATTCCAATAATCTTACCGATTTTTGATCAAAGATCATTTGCGAAATGGATTATTGTGGTAAGGTCTGCCGCTATTATTGTAACGTGCAGCGTGATGCTCTCTATAATTATGGTTGTTGCGTTGTCTGCCGTATTGTGTCGATTGCCATGTCGATCCCGGTTGTGACGGTTGTGTCTCCCACCGTGTTTGCTGGTGTGGTCGTCGGGGTGTTGTGTTGTTTGAAATGTAAGCTCCTGGCCTATTATAACTCTTCATCGGTTTAATTGTAATTTTAGGAAGTAGAGGCGGCTTCCGACGCGGCGGTGTCGGAGTTGCATCCGAATCTTCTAATATAACAACACTATCGTCTAATATTATAACACTATCGTCCGTATCATTCGATGGAACGGAAGTCGGCACTATTGGTGAATCGCTCCACGTTGTAGGCATGCAACCAAATGGCTTTACCTTTAATAAAGGTTTTGGAGGCGGTGTTTCTTCTACTTTCTTTATTGGAGAAATTTCTTCTTTCGGGCTCGTTTCGGTTGAATTTTGTTTCGTACTTTCATTATCAATATTTCGTTCTTCAGAATATTTTTCAGGAATTTTTTCTTCTTCAATCTGTTTGTTTGCATGCTCGTCTGAATCTTTTTCGTCACTGTTAGTTTTTTCTGTGGAATTTTTCATGCAGTTTTCTTCTAAATTTTCCTTGTCCATATTTTTGTTCTCTATTCCTGCAAATTAGTGACATTTGAATAAATTGAAAATATAATTTTGAATAAATTGTACCTTAAGAAACAACACAATATTTATTACTTGTCTTATTTTTAGAATCCTCTACAATTTCCGATTCCACTGGATTTCCAACTGAAGTTGCTGGTTCATCATTTTCAATTGCAGTCTTTCTCACAAGTTCCACAATTTTTTCAGAAATATTATCTTCGACATTTGAACTAGGATTAGGAATATTGCATGATTGGTAATGTGGTGAATTTTCTTTGTTGTTCAATTCAATGTTCTCAAGTTGATTTCCATCATTTGTTTTAGTTGGGACATCATTACTATCAGCAATTGAAGACAGTTTGTTAATAGACGTTTCTTCCTCAACTTGATTAATTAATTCACTTTGTTGGCAACTTTCCTCCTCGCCATCTGAATAGAGATCAAAAGTTAATTTCTGAATTTTGTTAACTTCTACATTTAAAAAGGTACTTTTTGGATTTTGGCTACATTCTTCTTCCTCACTCAGTTTGTTTTTTTCATCAACAGGCTCTTCTTCACTATCAGAATTGATCAACTGACTTTCGATTGTTTTATCTATTTTTTTATTGATCTCATCATCAATTCTGACCAGTTTTTCCTCACTACTATCACAATCAATAGATTTATTTTCTGTAGTTTCATCTTGTTTTTTATGGTGATCATTTCCAATTCCGATAGGATCTTCAATACTTGTAGAATCATTTTTTTTTTTTTTGTCAATTTTTTCTTTCTCTTGTTCTTGATTTTTACAGCTATCATCTTCAATTCTAACAGGATTTTCCACACTATCTGAATCAAATGATTTATTTTCATCAGTTTTGTTTTGTTTTTTACAGTTATCTTCTTTAATTTTGTCAAGCTCCTCCTCATTTTCAGAAGCTATAGATTCACTTTTATCAGTTTTGTCTTGATTTTGGTAGTTATTTTCTTCTTTGCTGACAGAATCTCCCTCACCCTCTGAGTCAATTAATTTATTTTCTGTAGTTTTCTCTTGTTTTTCAAGATGATTATCTTCAATACTGATAAGATTTTCCTCACTGACAGAATCATTCTTTTTTTTTTCTTTTTTCTGTTCTTGATTTTTACAGTTATCATCTTTAATTCTGACAGGATCCTCCTTACTATTTGAATCAATCAATTGACTTACATTAGTTACTTCATGCTTTTCATTGTTATCTTCTCTAGCTTTGATAGGCTCATCCTCATTATCAGAATCAATAGATTCACTTTCATCAGATTTGTCTTGATTTTGTAAGTTATTGTCTTCTCTTCTGACAGAAGCTTGCTCAACATTTGAATTAATCAAATGACTGGTATCCATTTTCTCTTGTTTTCTATTGCTATCTTTTTTAATTGTGACACCCTCTTCTTTGCTATCTGAATCAACTATATGACTTCTAACAATTTTATCTTGTTTTTTACAGTTATCTTCCTTAATTTTGACAGGCTCTTCCTCACTATCAGAATCAATCACTTCTACTTCTATGATTTTTTCTTTTTCCTGTTTTTCATGTTTTTTAGAGTCAATTTCTTCAATTCTGATATATTCGTCCTCACTATCCGAATCAATTAATTTTCCTTTGTTAGTTTTATGTTTTCCATGTTTTCCTTGTTTTTCACCGTGATTTTTTTCAATTCTGACAGGCTCTTCCTCACTATCAGTATCAATTGATTTAGTTTTGTTAGTTTTATCTTGTTTTTTGTAGTTCTTTTCAATACTGACAGGCTCTTCCTCGCTATCAGAATCAATCACTTTATTTTTACGAGTTTCTTTTTTTTGCTTATATTGTCTATTGCTTTTATTTTTTTCAATTTTGGCAGGCTCTTCCTCACTATCAGTATTAATTAAGGTAACTTCATTTATTTCCTTTACTTTCTGTTTTTCTTTTTTTCTATAGTTAATTTTTTCTTTACTGACAAATTCTTTTTCGCTGTCAGAATCAATTATTTCTTTATAATTATTTTTTGGTTTTTCTTGTTTTCTACAGTGATCATTTTCAAAATCATCCAATTTCAACTTTTTATAATTTTGAGGTTCCTCTTCACTATCAGAATTAGAATCACCAGTATCCTGTTGCATTTGTTCTAATTCTTCCTTAGATAATCCATTTTGCTTATCTTCATACATTTTGAATATTTCTGACAATTTTTTATCACCTTCTTCCTTGTTTTTCTTTAAAATGCATTCCAACTCTTGATTTACTTTTGCAGGATCTTCATTATCACCAAATTCTTGTGCTATAGAATCAAAAAAGACTCTGCTTTCTTTGGCCCTGCACTTTTGTAAGTAGTGACTGACGGCTTTAAATGATTTGCAAGCTAAAAAAATAAATTATAATAATTAAAATTTTTTTCAATTCAGATATAAATAAAACTTACCCATATTATCAATTTGAGTACTTGATAGCTTAAGATTATAAGTGGTGTTACATTTCACAACAACATTTTTGACATCTAGAAAATCTGGTGTTTCAAAGAAATCGGGATTGGCATTCACATTCTCTATGTGTTTGAATTTGTTAATTTTAGATATCCTTCTGTTATAAAATTTGATAATTTCATCATCAACAACTGAAATGCCACTCATTTCACTTTTGATTTTTTCTTTAGATAATCTTATTTTCTGATTCAAATTTTTTTCAAGTTCAGTATTTTTTTCATATTTAGCTAGTGCTTTGGCAAGTTCTATAAGCTTCTTTTTATAGCGATCTTCTTTTATATAAGCTGAATTATCTTCATCATCGAAATCAACTTCTTGTTCTTCAAGCTGTTTAATCCTGTCTCTGCATTGTTGCATTCTTTTTCTAATTAAATCAATATTTTTTTGTAATCCTGGTGATATATCATTATTTTGATCAGAATCATCTTCATTACTCTTCCGTTCAATTTTAGACTGCTTTAATCTTAAATTTAATTCTTCTTTAACATCAAGCATATGTTTAAACACAGTTTTAGATTCATCACTGCTACTTTTGCATATCTTTTGAATTTTGTTACTCATAAAAAGTTTTAACTCTTGGTTATTTGTTTCTTCATGACTGAGCTTATTGAAAGGTTTTTTCAATTGTTCTATGCATTTATTGATGTCAGCATCGCTACAATTTTCCTTACAAACTTTCAAAAATTTTGAAAATATCTCTTCTCCACTATTTGTTATATCTATTTTATTTTTTACTACAAGCGTTGGTCTGACTTTTTTAACTGTTTCTTTGGGTGTCTCACTAGGTACATTTTTTGCCAGACTAGATTTTTCCAAAGGCTCTTGTGATTTCTTATTTTTACCTGTTTTATCTTCATTTACCTTACTTATTGGATTTTTGTCTGGCATTACAAGTTTTCTAGGAGCTGAAGAAGTCGAAGGTTGGTTTTTTGTCGATTCATTTCTTCTATTTAATATTCCATAGAAGACTGGAGATGTTTTTGGAGAAGATTTAAATTTTTTTACATCAACTTCGGAGTCTTCTGTGGAATTTTTCCTTTTATTAATTCTAGAATTCTTGGTGACTGTAGGTGGTGTCTGAAAATTATCATTATGCCCAATTAGTATAATGTTTCCGTAATGTGTTCAAATTATTTTTTTCGAAAGTACTTTTGATTCGAACGAATAAAAAATTCAAGCAACCGCAAAGGAATTGATGATAAAAGTTTGAAAAATTTAACCTCAAAGAAATCATTGTTACTAAAAATTAAATACCTTCGAAAATTCTTCGTCGTCCGATGAACTAATGCAAATTACGTCCACCTCGTTATCCATTATTGTTCGAGTATAATAAATCGCCGTTATCCAGGGCTATCGGTGATTTTTTCGAGCTATTCTCATGTATATGTACGCACGAATTACAACGACATTCAGCCAGCAACAGGAGCAGCACACACAACAGTCCTCTTTTGTTCGGTTGAAGTCGACGACGCAACTATATGTTTACGAGATAAGCGATAGCGAATTTGACCGCGCAGTTCGCGGGCGTGTATGAAAAATCCGCTTATAGTTTTGTGTTTTGGTGCGAGAAACTCGCTTGCGAGTCTCGACTCGCTTTTGACGTGACCTCGCTGTAGGTATAACGACAAGGCACTAATAGCGACTCGGATCCTCGCAGTCGCGGATTGTCAGCGAATTCTCAAAATTACGTTATAGATATATACGTTTTGCGATGCTCGAACGCACGAGTTCGCGGCCTTTTTCGGTCCCCGTAACCGAACGAGTCGTGTGACGGTCGCCGAACCACGAAATTTCAAGATCTCATGTTTCAATCTCATTATCTTATTTTCATCTACTGTTAGCAAAGCTTGTGTTTAAGATACTTCAGATGTATTTTGAGGGATCGGCATGTAACAGAAACAGATAATATTACTCAAAAAACAATTTTAATTTGCAGCAAGTCATTTTCTTGTAGAAACAAAAAAAATGTAAAATATTATATATTTATAAAAATAAAAAAGTTTTAACTAAATTCTTTCTAGTTTTTTAATGCTGATTACCCTGAAATTGTGATCCTTGAATTGTGTACTTTTTAAAATTAAATGTTGAACTGCTAGATAAATTGATAATGAAATGATCATAAAATCATACAATTTTCACAAGCTCATAATCACCCTTTGGAAGATTCTTTTTCAACTAACAAAATGTCAAAAAATCAAACTACTTGAAGATCAGGCTTTCATTGCAACACGAAGCAAACTAAGACACTTTATAACGTAGAGAATGATTGGAAATATTGATTCTTCTTGTAATTTAATGCAATGGTTTTTATTTAAGTAATAACAGGTGAGGTAAGTCACGTTTTTTGAGATTACTGCTGAATATTTTTTTGTAAACTGCTTTGAGTCAATAAAAATGAAAGTAAGTCACGAAAGAATTTTTTAACAAGAATATCAATCTGATCTGAATCTGAAGTATCAGTG